>JAODAL010007842.1:0-122172 GCA_025379985.1 Phyllomedusa bahiana | reverse complement strand
CCGGTCCCCCTGTGCAGGGGCGGACCCCCATGTTACCCCCTTTTGTCCTTCACCATGGTTCCGATTTGCAGTTGGCGCGGAAAAAGCCACACATCGATTTCTGCGCATGACGCGGAGCATTTCCCCTCCCCTGTGTGACTTCGTTCACCGAGGCAAGCCAGGTGTAGAACTGCGTGAAAACCCGCTGGGGCCCTACACATATGGTATGATGGAGCAGTACTTGTGGAGGCTGAGATGATGGTGGTGGGGGAGGAGGAGGAGGCAGCCATTGGCGCAGGAGCCGCGTTTGACAACGTGGAGGAGAAAACGGTGTCTCCTGTCCAAGTTGTTGGTGTGCCGGGGCAGGAAGCACATTCACCAGTGGGGCCATAAAGGACATTACTGGCCCTGACCGTATTTTACATCCCAGACGTCCGCGCTGCCGTGCACCTTGGAACAAACCAATAAGCTCAAGGACTGGCCAACCTTCTGTTCTACAAATTTATGAAGTGCTGGTACTGCCTTTTTGGAAAAGAAATTACGTTTTGGGAACTCTCCATTTTGGCTCGGCACAAGCCATTAGTTCTCTGAACGGTGCAGAGTCCCCCTTTTTGGGAAAAGGGGAAAGGGACTGCAGTACCAACAATTTGGACAGGAGCACGGTCCCTGCTGCACCTTAGGAAGGTTGGATGCATACTGTTGTCTCTTTGCAATCGCCTCGCTGATCGACTGCTGGCGCCATGAGTAGCGAGGAGCAGGAGCATCTGGACCGGGAGATGATGTCAAAGAGAAACAGCTCCCTTCTGCAGAGGTGGTGGAGCCTTGACTGGCTGCAATGGCATGCATGCCACTGGGCGCTCCTGCTGCTGCTGTTGCTGTGGCGGCAGGATGCACCACCATATCTGAGCCACGTTTTTTCCCAGGCCACCGGAGGGTTTGACGCTGCATGGGGTTGATGCAGGCCGTGGTTCCCCAACGTTAGCTCCCTGGCCACGCTTCACTTTCTGCCTACAAATTCTACATATACCCATATTCGGCTCCTCCGGTGTCTTAGCAAAGAACTGCCACACCGCTGAGTAGCAGATTTTACCGCCAACGCTCCGCACTGAGTGCTACTGCCGCCGCTGCCTTCACTGAGCCCCTGTGCCACTACCCCTTTGGGCCCCTGTGAAGCGGTTTTTACCCCTTGGCTGCTTGGCTCCCGCCCTCACACGGGCTGCTATCCTGCTGGACTCACAGCCACGCAACCCACTTGCTGGCTGCGCCGCTGCTTGACGCGCAAGCTGACGCCCTCTTCTCCTGACGATGATGAAGCCCTTGCCTCACCCGGCTCCCAAGTGCGGTGGGCTACATCATCATCTATTTGTGTTTCATCGTCACTCTGTCCTCATCACCAGTCTTGGTATGCAGAGGCTGCCCCTCACAACATGACTTCCCATGCCACTTTCAACATCTATACTTTGCCGCCTACGCAAGAAGCGGGGGAAATATGACCCATTTTTTCCCTTGCCAAGTAGCTGCTGACTGCCCTCCTCAAATTGTTCATCCTCGCTATATAGTGGCATGGGCCCAGACCACATAGTAGATCTCTGGCTGAAGGAACCAGATGGGACAGAGGCGGGTTGAGGACAGGTGAGGGCCCCTGACCCGCTCCCGGGGCCCTGCCAACTAAGGGTTGTGTCTGACGTTCCCACCGACTTTGGCTGGGGTTGTCAGATATCATCTGCGAGGAAGTGTATGACCTAGACAACCAATAAAGAAACATTGGGTTGCAGAACAACACACGCCCACTAGATGACAGCGGGAGTTGTGGCCTCACCGAGTAACCCCTGCTGCGATGTCCCCTTTTCTGTGCTGCGACCTGGGCCTGCTCCAGGAATGTTTGTGCTCTGCCACTCGCAGGTGAAGAGCCTGCCACCTCTCTGTCTGACATACTGTTTGTTCTAAAAAGTACAGACACAGTTTGATGAAGATATCTGTATATGATAAATACACACCCTGTATTTGACTCAAATGAACCCACTAAAAAAGCTTGGGTAACCCTTGGACATAAACTGCGCTCCACAAATGGCCAGGAAAAAATTTTCTTGTATGTGTTTGTTTAAAAAACTGTGTATTTTACTGAATGTAAAAGCCAAAACAGGCTTAATTAACCTTCGATATGAATTATGCTACAGGCAAAATTGCTTCTTTGGCGGTGAAAAAGAACGTTTCTTTTACTAAGTAACAACTGCAGAAAAATACTTAGTTAACCCTTGGATGTAAATTGCGAAAAGAATTGAGCAACCAAAAACTACCAGCTTTCTAGCGTGTTACTATGGTGTGTTTTTTACGGTACACAGCAAGAGAAAAACTTGTAATTAACCTTCGGTTATGAATTATGCTATAGAAAAAAATTCTTTTTTGCCGGTGAAAAATACGGTTTCTTATAGTCACCACAGCAGCAGAACAACGCTTAATTTACCCCTGGATGTAAATTGCGAAAAAAAATTGACAGCCAAAACTACCAGCTTTGTAGCGTGTTTCAATGGCGTGTATTTTACGTACATACAAGAGAAAAAATTGTAATTAACCTTGGGTTGTGAATAAATGTACAGAAAATTCTTTTTTGCCAGTGAATAAGACGGTTTCTTTTAGTCACCACAGCAGCAGAACAACGCTAATTAACCCCTGGATGTAAATTGCGCAAAAGAATTGAGCAGCCAAAAACTACCAGCTGTATTGTGTTACAATGTGTGTATTTACAACTACACAACAAGAGAACAACTTGTAATTAACCTTCGGATATGAATTTGCTACAGGAAAATGTCTTTTTGCGGTAAAAAGAGGGTTTCTTTTATCCCCCACAGCAGAAACAACGCTTAATTAAACCCTGGATGTAAATTTGCGCAAAAGAATTGAGCAGCCAAAAAATGAAGTGGTTTTTTGTAGTAAAAACCCGTTTCTTTAAATGAATACAACGGGAACGGTTAAAAACCCCTTGGATATTCATGTGTGTGAGCAGATAGCATTAAAATGTATATGCAGCTGCACTGGACGCACACTGGACTTCAGATCCAATACCCCACAAAATCAGAAATAGAACGTTAAGAGAAGCAGTCCTGAGACAAGCTGTGACACCCCCCAAAAATCGCTGTATAAAATGTGTTCTTTAGTAAGAGATATCATTAGCAGCCGTGGCAGCACCTTCCCTAATCAGTCATACAGTGAGAGCGGTATGAGCTCCCAGCGTCGCTCCCGGACTTATATAGTGCGGTGACGTCACAGAATCCCGCCGGTCTCTGATTGGCTTAATCTCTGCATATGTCATGTAGGCTATGCCCTTCTTCCTCCCAGATTGCTTTCCCCCAATGTAACCCCATTGCCTGGCAGCCATTTTATCAATCAAAAGACACTTCTTTTCCGCAAAAGTCCCCCAAAGTTCGACTTTTTTCCGAACCAAAATTTTTTCCAAAATTCTAAAAAAAATTTTCCACTTCTTTAAGAATCAATTCGCCATCTCAAATTAGAAAAACATTTTTTTTTTAAACCGGGCACAAATTCGGTCTTTTGCCCCTTTTTTGGGGGTTTGGTCATCTTTTTCCCTTTTCTTCTCTTTTTTCCCAGCAATCAGGTGGGTAAGTAGCCCTTCAATACCCTGTGAACCCCTTTGGCCCCATAAAATTTTGGGTGATCTTTTTATGAATATATTTAATTGAAGGGGTTTTATTTGGTTTTCTTTAAAAGTTATATTTTAGGAAAAAATTTTTCTTTTTTGTGATTCTGTATGCTATTTTTATTTTTGTGATAAAACAAAAAATATTTTCCCAAAAAACCCCGTATTTTTAAAAATCATTTTTTTTTTTAACCTCCCCAAACCCCCATTTGCTGCTTAGGATCCCCTTAAAATATTTTTGAAACTGTTTTACAATTTGATTTTTTATGTGTTTATAGCCCCGGTTTTTTTTTTTCCCAATTTTAAAATTTTAAATTTAAATATGGCATTCTAATGGGCTTTACTGGAGTGACATGTGGAAGGACATACAGGGTGACGCCCTTTTAAACCCACCCTACTTAAATCCTGTTTCATAGCCATTTTGGGGGTGTCGGGACTTTGCCTAACAAGGCACCAACACTTCAGAAAGGGGTTGTTTATTTAGTTTCTAGACATTTTGTTGCTTAGCAGCCATGACCCATTCTGACAAGAACAAGGGGGAAAGGGAGCGTGGGTAAAAAACCTGTGTTTTTTCACAGACACCGGCTAAAAAGGTCACCCCAGGACTTTTTTGTCTGTGCGGTGGAAAACCCCACACTCCACGGGGCACAAAAAATCCCCCTTCCACGCAAACCCTTCTCTTCAAAGACCAGATCGGGGGCAACAGGGGGCAGATATACGGAAAAAACGCCGCAGACCTGCAGCTCTCAGTCTCGGGCCCTTTTGCATGGGACCAAAACATGCAGCCACCCTCAAAATACAAGACATTTGGTTTAAATCTTTTAAATCAGAATAATTCACTGCCATCTCTGTATGAAAAACCCCCCGCTTCCCACATTTAATGGGGATATGGGGGTTTAAAAAAAAGGATATTTTCATGTGCACGATGACTTTTAAAAAAAAATTACCAAGAGATATAATACCCCCCGGAAAAGAGAGTCAGTGCTTTTTTAAATGAGACTTTAGTAACCCTTTCTAAAGAGTTTTTAAGTTAAAATTTCGCGTTTACGACAATTGAGGTCATTGAAAAAGACCCAAGGAGAAAAAAAATCTCGGGTTTTGGGGAGCCCCAAAAAAAAAACTGGGGGCAGGGCCCTATCTTTTTTTTGAAAAATTTGGTTTTTGGGGAAACCCCCCTTTTTTGGAAAAGAAAAAATTTTCCCAAACATTTTTTGCCTAGAACATGCACTTTAGGGGTCCCTTCACGTTCTTTGCCCCAGGACCCTAGCCATACTTCTACTACCCAAACTTTTACATGTCAGAGACAGAAAATTCTTTCTTTTTGCGTCAGAGATTGTTAAAATATCGAAAATCAACAGTCAAGGGTTTTTAAATTCTATCCTGATTTTCGCTGAAATCCCAAAAAAAGGGCTCCATTTTTTTTAAAATAAAAAAAGCTGCTTTCCCCTGATGATCCCTTATGTCATTTTGTATCTGGTTTAAATTTCAGGTGGCCCCATTGGGAAAAAACCCAGGGTCTTTGATAATCTTTAAGGGAAAATTTTTTTTATGGCTAGTTTAGGAACAAAAAAAGCCTTTGGCCCCTCAGGATGGGATGGCTGAGTATAACTGGGGGTGTTTTAAATTGGTTAATAATGGGCTTGTTTCCTTTCATTATGTTTTTTTTTATATTTGCATCCACCCAGCGGTCAGGTTTTCATTTTTTTTGTAGACTTCCTACGTTCCCCCTTTTTTTTGTCCCCTATCCAACACCGAAACATTTGTATGCTGAAAGAACCTAACTAAAGATCAGAATTTATTTAATCGTAAACCCTACCTTTGGGGGGCCTCATTCCATTCTCTTACCCCACACTTTCTAAGGGGGTGGTATTTTGTCCCCTAGGTCGATTCCTTTTTTCCCTTTTAAGGTTGAAGATTGACCCCCAAAAGCCATTAAAATGTGTTTTTTTATTTATAAATTTTTTTTCCATGGTGCTTATTGCAATTTTATTTTCCCCCCTCTTTAAAAATGGAGAGGTCCCCAAAAAGGGGCTTCCCCCTTTATAACCCCTCTCATCCCGGGTTCCCTACGTTTTCTAACGCTTTACTTTAAAAAAAATCTAAAACCGTACTGGGTATTTAATTTTTGGGTTCCATAGTTCAAAGGCCCCACCCCCAAACTTATTCTAGAAAACTTTGGGGTCAATTTTTTCCCCAAAGGGTCTGTGGCGTACTTTAAAAAAGTTGTCCCCATACAAACGGGTTCATCTTACCTCAGTCCGTTTTCTTGGTTTTTTATTTCAAAATTTGGGGGGGTTTTTCTGGCTTTACTGCTTTTAATGGGCGCAGTGACGAAATGGGAAGGGCAAAAAGGTCTGTAAAACTATAAAGACCTGAGGAGGTGGCGGCCCAATTTAAGGAGATATCTAGGAATAGGTTTTGGACACTGTTTGGGGCCGTTTTACCCCGGCAAAGGACAAATTTGGTGGTTTTTCTGGGCCCATATTTTTCCCTTTTTTTCGTGCGTGCACACGGGGGCCCGGGGGGGGTTTGGGTTTTGCCGCGATTAGACTTTTTCATATTCCATCTGAAAAAACCGGGTGGAAGAATGAACCCTGTTTATGTTTTTTTTGGAAACCCAAGGGCGGGGGAAAAACCCCTTTCAGTGGGGCCAATGGGAGAGGTTTTTTCCCTAGGTCCATTGAAAAAAATTTTGGGGGCCCGGTTTTTTTTGATGGTTTTTAAAAACCCAAAAAACCCCCTCAAAAACCCACCGCAAACCCGTGCCCCGGGGAAAAAGCCCTTTTGGGGACATATTGCAGGTGGGCTTGTTTTTGGGAAGATCTTTAACATAAAAAGCAAACCCTTTTAGTGAACAACCCCCTTTTAAAATCCACTGGTGGGCCCCCATTTTCTTGGTTAAATTTATCTTTACACGGGTCTTTGTTATTTAAAATTTTTCCATTTGGCTGGAGGTAGAATCCAAAGGTCCGAATAGATCACCCCCCGGTGTTTTAACCCCCAGGTCCGTGAAATTTTGGGACTGCACTGTGGCGCATACATCCATCCCGGGGTTTTCTTTATGAATTCCCCCCTTTCATAAAAATAAGGGGGACAAGTCCCAATTTTCAAATGCAACCCCTTTAAAATTTTTGGGGTTTTTTTTTCCCCAAAAACTTTTTATGCCCTAATTTAAAAAAAAATGAAATGAATTTTACCCAAAAAATAGGTTCATTATAAAGCCGGACACCCAAAACTTTTTAATGCGCCTAAAAAGGCGCATTAAATAAAGTAGGGAATGGGTTTGCTGTGCGCCTTCCCTATTTTAAATGCACCTATGAGGCAAAATACATGCACCCTAAGAAACGTTAAAGCCTCCCTTAAAGCAAAAACCGCCTTGATAGGAGAAAATTTAAAAACATTTGGGAAAAATTTTGCTATGCGCATTGATTGTGGTTTTTGCGCCTTTTTAAAGGGGCATTAAGTTTACTATACAAGGTATAACAGGGGCAAACCCGATTTTTGGGGAAAAAGGGGTCTTTTTTCAAAACGCACTTTACACTGATTAAATGCACTTGAAATCTGCTGTGTCGACGCCAGTTTTCGGATATGTCACCCTAAGTGAATTTTTCATGACAAATGTGTGTACTGCTGCAATGGCCTATGTTTGTGACAATATGAAGGTATTTCTCCATGGTTTATATATTCGCGATATAAGTAAGTGCAGGTCTAAAAATAGGGCTTTATCCGATGCCTTACAGTGAGCAGTTTGTGAGTCTCCCTCTGAACATAGCAAACGGTTCTTAATGCAACAAAAATATTTTGAGCATGGGGAGAGTGTGGGTCATCTGTTAGCCATGGTTATAAAATCGCAGAAACCACCTATGTGTTTACAGAAACTGATTTCTCAAGATGGGTTGGAGGTTTCTGATGATCCTAGTATTCTATAATGTTCTGACTACATACTAATGTGTCTTATATGCGTCCTATAATGGGGATAAAAGGTTAAATTTAGTGACATATTTGGAGTCTATTGTCGTTCCAAAACTTTCCCAGGAATGCTGTCACCTTTTAGATAAACCACTCACTATTGAAGGATTGGAGGATTCTCTGGGATTAGTGCTGAATGACAAAGCTCCTGGGGCAGTTGGTCTACCATCTGAAGTTTTCAATCTATATGAGGAACAGTTAATTCCAAATTTGTTAAGTTTTTGAAGGTGCATTGGCTGTTGTTTTTTTTTGCCCTCATATATGAGAGAGGCTGTGATTGTGTTGTTGCTTAAGCCCAGAATGGATTCATCATCTTCTTTGTCGTATCGCCCTATCTCTCTGCTCCCTGTAAACTTAAAAAAATTGGCTAAGGCCTGGGCTATCAAGTTAAAGGGGTTATCTCGCTACAATGATTGGGTTTTAATTAAAAGATCTTTAAAAAACAAGCAGCTTTGCAATATATGTTCATTACAAATGTCCTACTGATTTTGAGTTATCCCTGTAGTAGTGCATCAGCTCCTGAAATCCCTGTAGGAGCTGACCTGTTGATCTTTATCTCACTGGCTGTCAGTGCTGATGACTCATCTGTTTCTGAATACAGGTCTGAGCACAGAGCCCCTCCCACACAGTATGCTTCTGTAGTGGAGGGAGGGGGAGGGCTCTGGCTTCTGTGTCTGTGTAGCTGGATAAACTCTGTGTGTGCCTGCTCCCTCCTGCTCTCTACACAGATTGAGGAGAGCAGAGGTGAGGCTGATCTGTAGTCAGTAGATGTGACAGCAGTGAAGTGTGTTACTATAATCATGATGTGTCTGTGGAGCTCTGACTATACTAATAGAACAGATCAGGGGGGCATGTGAATGGTTCATGCTCTGCTGTATTAGTGACACATCCTGAGTACAGTAACACACTTCACAGCTGCCCTGTGTCTGTTCTGATAGGGTTTGTTTGTTGTTGCTGGAGATGTGGAGATTTGTATGCTAAGCAGGGGATATAGGAACACTTAGATCCCCCCTGCTCTACTATTAGCATACACAGCTTCACAGACCTCTCCACACTCATATCAGCCCTCTCCTGTCTCCGTGGAGCGGACAGTGCAGCTGATCCAGCAGCCTGCAGCAGACCTAGGCAGGCACACACAGGGTTAACTCTGGCAGCAAACCCCCTCGCCCTCCTCCTGCTGTATAGAAGTTATAGAGGAGAGCTTTCTGTGTGCTTAGGGGAGGGGGGAAGAGGGAGGAGAAGAGGCAGACAAGAAGCACGCCAGACACTTTGAAGGAGACAACTCCTTTAAGTAAGGTTATTTTATAAGTTATTTATGGTGATCAGTCAGGGATTATGCCCAAAAAATCAATGGCAGTTAATATCAGAAGACTCTTTCTGAATATTCAGACGAGTTCTTGAGGAAGCTGTTCAAGGGCTGTCCTCTCACTTGCCAATGCCAAGGCTTTTGATATCATTGAGTGGGATTATTTTTTGGCTGTTATGAGACGGATGGGCTTTGGTTCTTGGTTTTTCTGGCTGTTCAGTTGTTGTTCGGGTCCTAGGATGAGATTGAGAGTGGGAGATCTTTTGTCAGAATTCTTTGATCTCTATAGAGCAGGGATCTGCAATGTCGGCTCTCCAGGTGTTGGGAAACTACATCTCCCATCATGCCCACTGATATAGATTATATCAATGCATATTGGGAGTTGCAGTTTCCCAACAGTTGGAGAGCCGACATTGCAGACCAATGCTATAGAGGTACTCGGTAGGGCGTCTGCTTTAAACCCTGTTATTTGCATTAGCTACCAAGCTGATGGCTTGTAAACTAAGATTGGCAGAAGTTTGAACTGGATTAAAATATAATAACTTTGAGGAAAGGGTCTTCCTTTACATGGACGATATGTTATTATATGTAATTAATGTTTATAATCGAATCTCATATCGAATCATTTGTCTCTACTTCTTTTTTGAGCATTAAGGAGACAAATCTGTTATGCTCCCACTTGATCCTCTTTTCATTAATTTGCCCCAAGAATGTAATATCTTACAGGCAGTCTCTAATTTTTGTGACCTTGGCATTGTAGTAAGTACTTATCGAGGAGATTATGCTAACAGGAATATCTCATCTTTCTTTACTAGATGGGGGCTAAAAATTGGGACCTAGTGATGTCTCTCTTTGACCACAATAGGCAGAGCCAATTTCATAAAAATGGTTCTTATGCCACAACTTTTATATGTGATATATAACTCTCCGGTATGGTTACTAATGAAAACTTTTCATAAGGCACATAAATTCTTTAGGGAATTATTGCGGATAGGAAGGAATGCTGGAATTAAACTAGAAACTCTAAAAAGGGGTAAAAACTTGGGAGGACATCCCCAATGCATGGCTGTATTTTTTAGCATCTCTGTGGCAGTATTTAATGGCTGGAGTAATAAAGAAGGGGTGGGATCATGAGGGAAACTAGTTGTGCAAATTTCTCATTGGCTGCATCTATGTTGTCTACTAGAAACTGGCGATTCTCAGGACTTGTGCAGAAAATTTCCAGCATTAGCTCTTATGTATAGGGTCTGTGTTAGGGAAAAGTAAATTTTAGGTATGGAGTGCTTTTCTTTTCCTTTGTGGAAGAATTCCAATTTCCCAGACTTTTATAAACTGCAGAAATTAGCATTTAATTATTGGAGCAAGTTCTGATTAATGATTCCTTAAAAAGCTTTTCCCAACTTCAAAGCGATTTTGATTCATCTCCCTTTGTGTTTTTTTAATTTTTTTCAATTCTGTCACAAATTTCAAACTCAATTTCGGTCACAAAGCATTTCTGTGAAAACATTCTTTGCGATTGAAAGAATCTGCAATGCACAGTCCAGTAAACTAATTATTTCATGCATTTACCAAGGCCTTTCCTTGGATTCGTCCATAAAGACACACCGGCTATTAAGGCGAAATGGGAGTCTGATATTGGCCCTATTTCAGATGATCAATGGCGTGGTGTTCTGGAGATTGTTCCGTTGTCCTTAAATGAGGCTCAAAGAGTTTATAAAACTCCACTTTTTTGCATAAAATTGGTGTGTAAAGTGATTCCTTTTGTCCAAGGTGTGGATGTGCAGATGCACATGTTCTGGAAATGTGAAGTTCTTGGAAGCTATTGGAGGGATGTTCTGGATTCTACTTGTTCAGTTTATGGCATAACTATACCAGAGGAACCTATGACTTGTATATTGGGTCAGATTGATTAGTTTATACAGGATTCTATGCTTTCTTTGAGTATTTCTAGTTTATTGTACATTGCATGGAAAATCATAGCTTTCCACTGGATCCAGCCAGCTGCTCCAACTGTTAGGGAATTTATAAATAGAGTGCAATCCATCTTGAGATTAGAAAAAAGACAGTCTGATGCTAAATTTGTAAAAAATATTCGGGCTGTGGTTGGACACCGCAGGTGCTGAGGGATAGAATTATTTTGTTACTTGGGTCAAATTGAATTTTTGGTTGCGGTTTTGATTTATCTTTTCTGGTTTCCCACATTTCTTAATAATTTTTTAGTGTTATGACGAGTCCTGCTCTGGGGAGAGGAGTGCAGGGTTTTTCATTAGCTATTAGCTTTTTTTCCTCTTTTTCCTTTCCCTTTTTTCCTCTTCTTTTTTTCCTCATGTTTAAGTTTTTGTGTTTTGGGCTTTATTTTTGTTAAAAATTTTCTCATTGACACATCTATATTGGTTACACTTCTTTGGCATAAATATGCAATTTACTGTCGTTATGTTAAACTTCTTCAATAAAAAAATGATCTGATTTAAAAATAAAATCTGTGACATCTTTATATTGTATTTTGGACTATAAAAAGTAATTACTTATGAACATTTATATACTAGAATGTGCATAGGCAATGATCAAAATTAGGCTCACCATGTGCAGCATCAAAGTGTTTGAAGACAACTTTATTTAAAAAGTTTTTAACCAAGAACAAGATCATCCATCCTGTCTCCAGTTTAAAACTCATCACATAGCACCCCTCAGAGATTTTGCCACAGTACAGACATAGCCAGCATCAGTGCCCCCATAACAAACCTAACGTTCAACATGAGTGCACCCCACTGACCAAACCAGTTGCTCCTACACCCTTGGGCACAAGTACCTCAAGTTTAGAAATTATTATACAGATCACAAACAGTACTAGAGCACTAACATTTTAGAAAAAGAATATCATGTCATATGTTTCCCCAAGTAGAATGTCTCTGTGTTAGTTTAGCAAACCCCTATATGACCTTTTTTGAAGTCCTGTAATAATAAGATGGCACAGGGAACCTTCTGCACTGGGTTTTAGTCTCATTTCTGGTAATATGTACCCGCAATGTTGCAATGACAATGTAGCAATCTTGAAGATAAGGAAAAGGAAATCATTTTAAAAAATTCTTATCAAAAATTAAATCTATGAGCATGTAATAATAAAGTACTGTAAGAATATGTTTTGTGGGCTTGTAATAATTTCTTCATTTGATGATGAACCACATCTCATTAACTTGCTTAAAATATAGATTTTTTTTGATTATTGATGGAGAAACCCACAAAACAATGGAGAAGGTAAAGTTACTATAAAGTGTTGATAGATATCTTAGAAATCTGTATCTTCTGGTCAAAACATTCCCCAACTCCTCCTAGTGACCGGACTGCTGACCTGGTTTGGGATTTTCCCCTCTCACATTTACTGGAAGAGCAGAGAATTTCATAAGAGGCTCATTGTTTTATTTTTCCCACTCAGGCACAAAATTGGCAGCAGATGAAAAGGCAACGCTAGAATAAAGCCAGACACTGCCTGCAATACGTTTTCACCTCATACTAAATCAGAGTATACAGTGTATTTGCCCATTTTAGCCACATGCTGCAAAAATATTGTTTGACGTTTTATACTATTTAACAACTAATAATAGAATTGGTTACAATGTATAATAATAAAATTGCTGTTTTTGTAAATTTGACATTTTAAACCCTAAAGGTACATTAAAGCATACAAAATCCACACAAAAATTCAGCTCTCTAAAGGTGCTAAGACATAAAGGATTAAGGTGCATTGATGAGCACTGGACTCTTTGGGCCACATGTATGAAAATTGTCGAAGTCTAAAACTCAATTTGTTGCCCATAGCAACCAATCAGAACGCCCCTTTCATTTCACATAGTGCTCTGGAAAAATGAAAGGGGAGCTCTGATTTTTTGCTATGGGCAACAAAGTGAGTTTTAGACCTAGACAGTTTTCATACATGTGGACCTTTGTTCTGGAGGAATGGAGTTGATAGACCTTAGGGGCGACATGCATGAAATTTGGCGTGTGAACGCCAAATTTCATGTGCATTAAAAAGACATAGAATGCGCCTCATTTACAGTCATATGAAAAAGTTTGGGCACCTCTATTAATCTTAATCATTTTTAGTTCTAAATATTTGGGTGTTTGCAACATCCATTTCAATTTGATATATCTAATAACTGATGGACACAGTAATATTTCCGGATTGAAATGAGGTTTATTGTACTAACACAAAATGTGCAATATGCATTAAACCAAAATTTGACCGGTGCAAAAGTATGGGCACCCCAACAGAAAAGTGACATTAATATTTAGTATATCCTCCTTTTGCAAAAATGACAGCCTCTAGTCGCTTCCTGTAGCTTTTTAATCAGTTCCTGGATCCTGGATGAAGGTATTTTTGACCTTTTCCTCTTTACAGAACAATTCAGTTCAGTTAAGTTTGAGGGTCACCGAGCATGGACAGCCCGCTTCAAAGTATACCACAGATGTTCATGATATTCGGGTCTGGGACTGGGATGGCCATTCCAGAACATTGTAATTGTTCCTCTGCATGAATGCTTGAGTAGATTGGGCTGTGTTTGGGATCATTGTCTTGCTGAAATATCCATCCCTGGCGTAACTTCAAATTCATCACTGATTCTTGTACATTATTCCTGAAGAATCTGCTGATGAGAGTTGAATCCATGCGACCCTCAACTTTAACAAGTTTCCCCGGTGCCAGCATTGGCCACACAGCCCCAAAGCATGAGGGAAAACCTCCACCAAATTTTACAGTGGGTAGCAAGTGTTCTTCTTGGAATGCTGTGTTTTTGGGACGCCCATGCATAACGCCTTTTTGTATGACCAAACAACTCAATCTTTTGTTTCATCAGTCCACAGGACCTTCTTCCAAAATGAAGCTGGCTTGTCCAAATGTGCTTTTGCATACCTCAGGCGACTCTGTTTGTGGCATGCTTTCAGAAACGGCTTCTTTCGCATCACTGTCTCATACAGCTTCTCCTTGTGCAAAGTGTGCTGTATTGTTGACCGATGCACAGTGACACCATCTCAGCTAGATGATGTGCAGCTCTTTGGAGGTGGTCTGTGGATTGTCCTTGACTGTTTCTCACCATTCTTCTTCTCTGCCTTTTGATATTTTTCTTGGCCTGCCACTTCTGGGCTTAACATGAACTGTCCCTGTGGTCTTCCATTTCCTTACTATGTTCCTCACAGTGGAAACTGACAGGTTAAATCTCTGAGACAACTTTTTTTATCCTTCCCCGACCAAACTATGTTGGAACAATCTTTGTTTTCAATCATTTGAGAGTTGTTTTGAGGAGCCCATGATGCCACTCTTCACAGGAGATTCAAATAGGGGGAACAACTTGCAATTGGCCACCTTAAATACCTTTTTCTCATCATTGGATACACCTGGCAAAGAAGTTCAAAGCTCAGTGAGGGGTTACAAAACACAATGTTGTGCTTCAGAAAGTAATAAAAAGTAGTTAGGAGTATTCAAATCAATAAAATGATAAGGGTACCCAATTTTTGCACCAGTAAAAATTTGGTTTAATGCATATTGCACATTTGTGTTAGTACAATAAACCTCATTTCAATCCGGAAATATTACTGTGTCCCTCAGTATTAGATATATCAAATTTTAAATGGCTGTTGCAAACACCCAAATATTTAGAACTAAAAATTATTAGATTAATAGGGGTGCCCAAACTTTTTCATATGACTGTATGAGCCCGCTCTAAATCTAAATCGGGGTCATAAATCAGGTGCATTTTAGCGCTAGGGCGACATTTCTGGATCAGGTAAACCACTTTGAAAGTGGTATTCATGTTCCTGCTGTAATGCGCCCAGAAATGGCATACAAATGTGTAGCTTCGCTATGGTTCTGGTGCGCCTCGCTCCCAGATATCTTGCGCAGCCCTGTTCATACATGTTGCCCTTGATGTCATAAATGGCAAACCCTTTACTGCTTCTTTGTCCCAACCAGGTTATTATATGATTCTGGCTCAAATATTGATAATAATACAAGCATACTCTAGGTAAAGCATAATTGGCACAAAAATAGATTGGCAACTGTTTCTCAGTGCATCTTTAAAGAAAGGATCATTCATCTAAACAGAACACCTGTGTCAAGTGAAGCAAATTTAAATTTTGATGATACCTACCTCACTATAACCAACTGTATGGACATGGTCTGTCTAGAGTGCACAATATAAACTGTTTAAAGGGGCTGTACAGTGGAAAAAAAATAATCCCTCTCCCAAAATATAGCATTTTTTAAATATGCTTCAGATCTTTTATTAGCTTTCTATATCAGCTGCTTGATGACAGGAAGCTCAGTAGTTCTCTGTGTCTCAACACACAGCTCTGCGTTGAGCCAAGGAGATAAGGTGACCAAAGAGGTTTGACTTTTTTCAGGGCAGCCTTTGAAGCACTACTTCTTTGGTCTTAGGCCTCATTCACACGGCTGATTTGGGGATAGATTTCAGCCATATTGCACGCCGTATTGCGCTCCAATATGGCTGAAATCCATCCCTGTGATTACGGTAATTCACAGTTCTCATAGAGAGCACTATGGATTCCGTCTCCTCTCCCCGCTCGCGCAATACGGCGAGCGGGGAGAAAGTGACATGCACATTATCCCGGCAGGGTACGTGCCGTGGATAATGGATGCTGCATGGGAGCAGCGTATTCGGGGAATCCGTCCGCAATTCCGGCAAAAAGCGTGTGAACTTCGCCTTACTCTCCATGGGTTTTACATACAGGAGGAAACAGAGGGTGCACACTGAGACTGAGGCTGAGAAGGAGGAGAATCAACAAAGCACAACATAGGATCATGAGAATTGTAGTTTTTACAGGGCAAAGGGAAACCGCTTTCTAACAAGAAATGCTGCTGCTTGGCTGTAGAGAAGAGGCTACAGGCAGCATAGGAGAGCACAGAAAACATATGGCGATGAGTCAGCACACCAAGTTTTTTGGGGGTTCACCAGACAACTATCTTAATGTCAATTTAATATCAATTAGAACGTTGTACAAATAAGGCACCAGCCAATATACTAATGAATGTTTAATATAAATATATAATATAATAAGTCTCATCAATGGACAAGTTTAATTCATTCCCATCAACATAGGATGACCTAGCATGAAGTGCTTTCCCGCAAATGGATGTACCGGTACGTCCTTAAGATCGTGTGGAGATCGCGACATGGGATCAGCAGTATATTACCACTGGCCTCATGCCACATCACCCATGCTCGGAGTGCGCTCCGGCCACAGGTGATTAACCCCCTAGCTGCCATGATCTATTACGATTGCCGGAGCTAAGGGAAAGACAGAAGAAGATGCCTTTCCTTGTTGCAGTGTCAGTGCCGCTGCTATGTCCATACCAGACAGCCCGAGTGCCAAAGTTATGACAGCGATGCATAAATATTGTTTTACACAATAAAAACATGTTTTTCGTAAAGCGATTCAACATAAAAAGCTATATAAATTGTGTAGCGACGTAATCATATCGACCCAAAGAGTAAAACTAATATGTCACGTAAACTGCACGGTGAGCGCAGTTCAAGATAAAAATAAAAAACACTACTAGAATTGCAGTACTTTCTTCAGCCTGCCTTCCAAAAAATTTATTTAAAACTGATGAAAAAGCCTTGTCCTCCCAAAAATGATAGCAATAAAAACAAACTCATCCTGCAAAAAAAAACAAGCCCCTACACAGCTCCTTACACAGAACAATAAAAAAGTTATGGCTCACAGATTATGGTGATGCAAAAACATGTTTTCCTTTTTTGTGTACACTCAGTAAAGCATTAAAAAATATACAAATTGGGTATCGTTGTAATTGTATCGACCTGCTGAGTAAAACTAGCATCTCATTTGTTCCGCACAGTGACCCCTGTAAAAAATACAAATAAAAAACACTACCAGAATTGCTGTCTTTTGTTCATAACACCTCACAAAAACCTCAATAAAAAGTGATCAAAGTACCCCATAATGGTACCAATAAAAACGTCAACTCATCTCACAAAACACAAGCCCATAATCAGCTCTGTATACAGAAAAATATAAATGTTATGGCTAGCAGACTATGAAGACATAAAAACGAATTTTTTTATAAACGCATTTCTATTGTGTAAAAGTAATAAAACATAAAAAATTACATAAAATTTATATCATTCAATTGTACCGACCTGCAGGGCAAAGTTATCATGCCACTTACGGAACAAGGCAAACGCTGTAAAATTTAAGCGAAGAAAACAATGGCAAAGCTGCGTTTTTGTCCCCCCCTTTTCATGGCCCAATTGATAAAAAAACTATGGAACACTTGTAAGCCCAAAATACACAATATACCCTTAGATGAGATACATGAGGGGTGTTGAATCCAAAATAGGGATTTCTGGAAAGTTTCACCTGTTCTGGTACTTTGGGGGCTTTTGCAGATGTGACAGGGCACCCACTAAAATCTGTGTTGCAAAAGCCAAATAGCGCTCCTTTCCTCCCTTGTCCTGCCATGCGCCCAAACAGCAGTTTACACCCACATATTGGGTATTGCCGAACTTGGAAGAAATTGCGCAAGAAAATTGTAGTACTTTTTATCCAGGATTCCTTGTAAAAATTAAACATTTTCAGCTAAGATGTTCTTCACTGCCTAATGCTAAAAAAATTTACAAAACACCTGTTCGGATATACTCACTACACCCCTGGAGATATTCCTTAAGGGGTGTAGTTTCCGATATAGCGTCTTTTTGGGAGCGTTTATTAAGTTTTAGCACCTTAAGGTGTCCACAAACCTGAAATGGCGCCTAAATAAAATCATAATGAAAATGAGGCTCCAAAGTCCAGTAGGTGCTCCTAGTAGCCTGAGGCTTGTGGTTGAGCCAAATATTGCACTAAGGCCACATATGAAATATCTCTGAAAATGGCAGAATCTGGGGACTTGATGTTGAGTTTCATTTACCTTGTCACATCTACCATGTCTCAATGAATAATCATTAAAAATTTCAAATCTGCAAAAAAGTAAAATTTAGAAATTTCACCTCCACTTTGCTTTAATGTCTGTGAAATACCTAGAGGGTTAACAAATGTCCTAATGCTGTTTTAAATACTTTAAGGGGTGTAGTTTCTTAGATGAGTCATTTATGGGGGATCTAATGTGCAGGCCCTTCAAAGCCACGTCAGAACTGAACTGGTCCCTAAAACATTTTGCACATTTTCTTGAAAATTAGAAAAATTGCTACTAAATTTCTAAGCCTCCTAATGTTGTAAAAAACAATACATTTAAAAAAATGATGCCAACCTACAGTAGACATATGGAAGATGCTAGTTAAATATTTTGAGTGGAATAACTATCTGTCTTACATGCTGTTACTGGTGGTCCCGCGGCCCCCCAACGGTCTGCGAGCTCAACGGGACTCCTGCCCTCTCCCCGGCTGCGAGGACGAGTGGTGCCGCGGTCCGAGTGTCGGGCCGCGGGCGCACTCGTTCCCCTGTGCAGCTAAACTTACCAGTCTGCGCTCCTGCTTCCGTGCAGCGTGAAGCGGACCTTGTAGCCGTCGTTGCGCAGCAGTCACAACAGATTGCGCAACAAGCTCAGCAGATGGACCAGCTGACCACCCTGTTTCAGTAACTACTGGCGACTCAACAGCAGCCGCCATCTCCAGCCGGGGAACAGTCCTCCTCGGGGCAGGGTATACCCGCTGTCCGTGTCGGAGACTAAGACCATGTTAGCTTACATTCAAGAGAACCTGCAGAAAGGCTTTATTCGAAAGTCCTCCTCACCTGCCGGAGCCGTTTTTTCTTCGTACAGAGGAGAGATGGATTTCTCCGCCCATGCATAGACTACAGGGGTCTAAACAAAATTACCGTGAAGAACCGGTATCCTTTGCCTCTAATCTCGGAACTTTTTGACCGAATTCGAGGGGCCAAGGTCTTTACTAAGTTGGATCTACAGGGAGCATACAATCTCATCAGGATTCGTGAGGGTGATGAGTGGAAAACGACATTCAACACCCGAGATGGACACTTTGAATACCTGGTGATGCCCTTTGGGTTATGTAGTGCTCCTGCGGTCTTTCAGGAGTTCGTCAATGATATCTTCAGAGATCTACTATACTCTTGCGTCATCGTATATCTAGATGACATCCTGATATTCTCTCCGGACCTACGGACTAATCGGCTACAAGTACGCCAGGTTCTGCAACGTCTACGCAGTAACCGCCTATGCGCTAAATTGGAGGAATGTCTGTTCCACCAGTCCAGCCTCCCCTTCCTCGGTTACATTGTTTCTGACAGAGGTCTTCCAATGGACCCTACTAAGCTGTCAGCAATCCTTCAGTGGCCACGCCCCGTAGGCCTCCGAGCCATACAACGGTTCTTGGGATTTTCTAACTATTATCGCCAGTTCATTCCCCACTTTTCCACATTGGTGGCTCCGATCGTGGCTCTCACGAAGAAGAAGGCATTCTCCGAGTTAAAGGCTGTTTTCGCCTCTGCACCCATCTTCTCTCGCCCAGACCCGGAGACACCATTCTCGTTGGAAGTGGACGCGTCCTCTGTGGGAGCAGGTGCAGTCCTTACTCAGAAGGGGCCCAAGGGGAAGACACTCACTTGTGGGTTCTTCTCTAAGACCTTCTCGCCGGCAGAGAAGAACTATGCCATCGGGGACCAGGAGTTGCTTGCCATCAAGATGGCCCTGAAGGAATGGCGCCACCTCCTGGAAGGGGTCCGTCATCCCTTTGACATGTACACGGACCACAAGAACCTTCTGTATCTTCCATCGGCTCAGCGGCTTAATCCTCGCCAAGCTTGTTGGTCACTCTTCATCTCCCGATTCGTCTTTCGTACTCACTTCCGTTCCCGTGGAGAAGAATGTAAGAGCTGATGCCCTCTCCCATGCTTCGGATATCATTGAAGAGGAATCGCTGCCCCAACATATCATCTCTCCTGAACGCCTGGTTCACGCGGCTCCAGCCCGTCTCCAACAGGTTCCTCCAGGCAAGACATATGTGCGGCCGTCGCTTCGTAGGAGAATCCTAAAGTGGGGACATAGTTCTCTGGTGGCTGGGCATCCGGGTGCCAGGAGATCATATCAGTTAATCTCTCGGTTCTACTGGTGGCCTGGTCTGGCCAAAGATACTAGGGAATTTGTAGAGGCCTGTACTACTTGCGCCCGGAATAAGGCTCCTTGCCGCTGTCCTGCTGGTCCGCTGCAACCTTTGCCGACACACTGTACACCTTGGACACATGTGCCGATGGACTTTATAAATGACCTTCCTCCCTCCTCGGGTAACACAGTGATCTGGGTCGTGACGGATCGATTTTCCAAGATGTATCACTTTGTCCCTGTGCCCGGGTTACCATCTTCCCCTCGCCTCGCCACGCTCTTCTTCATGCATATTTTCCGCCTACATGGCCTGCCACAGCACATCATCTCGGACCGAGGGGTCCAGTTTGTATATAGATTTTGGCGTGCTCTCTGTTCCTGGTTGCAGGTTGAGCTAGATTTCTTCTCAGCGTAGCATCCGCAGTCCAATGGCCAAGTAGAGAGAGTCAATCAGGTTTTGGGTGCCTACCTGCGGTGTTTTGTCTCAGCTCGCCAGGATGATTGCTCCAACTTACTACCTTGGGCGGAGTTTTCTTATAATTCATTGGACTCAGAATCTTCTGGTGCTTCACCCTTCTACGTGGTCTATGGACAGCACCCCCGCCCACCTCTCCCTTTGGCCTCTTCCTCCGAAGTCCCCGCAGTGGATGCAATGGTTCGAGATATGACCGCTATTTGGGAGCAGACTCGTCAGTCCCTACAGCAGGCAGCGGTCCGCATGAAAACCCAGGCAGACAAGAACACGAGACCTGCTCCGACTTTTGCTCCTGGTGACAATGTGTGGCTATCTGCCAAATTCGTTCGGCTCAAGATACCGTGCTATAAACTGAGTCCACGGTTCCTGGGGCCGTTCGAGATGTTGAAACGTATTAATCATGTGGCCTATAAACTCCGGCTCCCACCCTCCATGCAGATCCCAAACTCTTTTCATGTCTCCCTGTTAAAGCCCGTCATGCTAAACCAGTTCTCCCGGAGGATTACCCCCCCTTCTCCTGAAGCAGTAACCTCCAATGTCTTTGTGGTGAAGGACATCCTGACCATGAAATCTATCAGAGGGAGACGAAATTTTCTTGTCGATTGGGAGGTATTCGGGCCTGAGGAGAGATCTTGGGAGCCGGAGGAGAACATCTTGGACCGTGCCCTGTTGGTGAGATTTCTCCGGTCTAGGAGGAGGGGGAGGCCTAAGGTTTGGGGTACTGTTACCGGTGGTCCCACGGCCCCCTGGCCTTCGGGCTCACCGGGACTCCTGCACTCTCCTCGGCTGCGGGGATGAGTGGCGCCACAGTCGACAATTGGTTGTTGGCCGGTCGCTGACTCTATATAAGGTTCTCATTCCCGGAACGTCCCCGCTGGATCTTTAGTGCCTCTAGCCTATTGTGAAAGCGTTCTTTGAGTCTCCGTCTTTACCATGTACCGTACCTCCTTGCTTACGCCTCTCGACTACGAACCATTGCCACCTGCCCTGACCTTACCGCCTGTCCCCGACTACGCCTCATCTTACGATTCTGTACCTTGCTACACCTTGGCTGCCGCCACAAGCAGGTCACGCCAGTGTAAGCGACCTGGTAGATTCCCGCCGCAGGAAGTCCATCCCGCTTTGCGGCGGGCTCTAGTGAAAACAGGGTTCTACTTAGACTCCGCTCCCTGGTGTGGCTTACGCCATCGCTTGCGCTGGTCCAGCGGATCCACTACCGAACATCGTGACACATGGAGAATTTTTGAAGTTTCAAAATGGCTAATATTTCTCATTTTCACTATTTTTCACTATTCTCATTTTCATACTTTCACAAATAAACAATTCTTACTACTTTAGACCACAATATGTAATAAGTACACAGTCTCTGAATCACTTGGATAGGTAAAAGTGTCAAAAAGTTATTCTCACATAAAGTGTCACATGTCAGATTTAAAAAATTGGGCTGTCAGGAAGACCAAAACTGGCTGCGGCAGTAAGGGATTAAAGGGAATTATTATTTCATGAATTATATTTGTGGGAGGAATACTATGTAAATTGATAAACCACCTTTATATTAACAAAACAGGAGAATACCTTTAGAGCAGAAACAATGAAATGTCACAATAACAATTAAAGCGGTAAATAAGAGAGGACGCATAATTATACTAGAAATTATATGTGACAAATAAGAGAAAAAAAAAATTGACATGATTCACATGAATGTGGACATGAATTCGCATTTGCAACTAGTGTGTGTAAAATTGACAAAGAGAAATGGGCAGAGTGTTGAGAACATAAGAGGCACATAAGGGGCAGTTAATAAAACCATTTATTTTTTAATACTATCATTATTTTTTAATTATGACCAATGACCTCTTAGCTTAGGGGTTTTCCTATCTGGCTGTTTCACATCTCCTGCTTTTATTAGCCAGCTTCCACTTCCTAAGTTGTGGGTGGCTCTACAGCAGTGATTGGCATATCTGCTGTGCTATTCATAGCTGGGGCTGTTAGGGTATGTTCACACTGCGTTTATTAAAAACATATTTGGGTACATTTTATATGCCAAAAAACGGACCCAGTATGTATTAAACAATGTTCAAATGTGATAACATTGATTTCAATGTAAAACATGTATCATTATTCAGACAATATTTGTTCTACATAAGTTTTAGCATTACGTGAATTGGATGCATTCAAAGAATTGACATGTCACTTCTTGATCTGTTTAACGCATAGAATGGGCAATAAAAACTAGTGATACGTTTCTGCAGTCCAAAAAACATCCAAATATATACCATACTTTGTGGTACGTTTTTGGATGCGTTTGACGCAATACGTTTTAAACACAAACATATCCAAGACGCTGTCTGCACATACATTGGTGGCAAAGGGGTTTTATCAACAGGGCACACGGCTACAGAGTTCTAAAGGGTTAAAGTTTGTCAGTTACAAAGCAGGAAGTAATGTCATTATCCCAGCCAGGGCTTCTAGAAAAAAAAGAGGTGCTCCGTATCTGAGAAACATATGCACAAGTAGGAGATAAGAACTGCTGAAGCTCTGAAATGAAGCAAAATCGAAACAGTGTATTTGGAATAATTCTTTAATTACCTTTGCCTACATGTTTAAAGCTAATTAATGGAGCGAGAATTTTCCTTTAAGGTTGAGGAGCCTTCTGTTTTAGAGCCGAACTACTGTTATTATAATCATCATTATTGACATAGCACAGTATGGGGTACACACTATAACAAAAGACAGGTAGGTTTATTGGAAAACGAGGGATTTCCTTCCAAAAAACAAAATCTTTAAGAATTAGAGAATAGATACACAAGCTAATTAAACAAAATACGAGAGGATCTATACAATGAAGATCACAGATCGAAAAGTACCTACGGGTGCCCTCCCTTCTCCCTATAAAATTTGCCTTACAGTCGGGGATCGGATAACAATACCCCAGACGGACATTGAGTTCTGTACCCTTTTAACGGGTTATTTTAAATTCTATAGCTCTGTTTAGGATTACTGGGGGATCACTACCCCTTAGCCTACAGAGCCCTAATACTCCTATCAACCTTAGTTCCCTGAGGAAATATGGTATGGAAACATAATTGTAATAGGGATCCGACATTAGGATATAGCAGCCCCATTGAACAGGGCAACCTAGGGACAGTGACACAACATCCTGTCTAAGCAGGATCACCTGTAAGCCTGTCATGTTATTTTACTTGCTAAAATACCCAAAAACAAAAGCCACCAAAAAAACAGTCACAGAATTGTGATTTTCATTTATTCCACAGCACATAAAATGAAAGAAACAGAAGAGCCAATCAGATTAACCACATTGATAGGGTTTATCATTGTTTATCTATGATTTTTGAGCATTCTTTTGCCGGAAAATGCTATTTTGAGTTGGGAGATATATAGAAGAGTTAGCGCTGGTGTCATTTGTTCTTATGTATAAACTTTGTTAATGTTTTATTAGCTATACAAATAATATAACATTTAATGGTAGGAAAACACCATTAAAGTCTCTTATACTCACAATACAATTGATTTAAAAAATTTGTGAAACCCCCCAGACGTCCCAATTCTAATGCGGGAAAGGGGGTTTTTTTTTCCTAAAAAGGACATATGGGTATGTAAAGGACATCATGCAGAACCTGCATAATCACTACAAACAACTAGCTGTATATCGCACCTGGCTACAGCTGCTATCAACTGGAATCAGAGCTTTCTCCGGTTGTGGCTGATTAACCCTTTAGATGCTGTGGTCAATTGCAACCACACATATAAAGGAAAGACAGAGTTTCCTCTGTCTCCATTGGCACCCAGGCACAAGACTGTGGGATGGAGATGGTTTTCATGACAATCCGGTAACATAACAAAGGCTTTTAGGTTGTACTATGTCCCCATCTCATCGCCGGGGGCAATGCGGGCCATGTTATAACAGTTATAATACATGCAGTACAGATTGCAAAGTGACTTAAGGAAACCCCAAGTATGTTTTGGGGGTTCCATCACAAACCCCGGTCCAGTCCTATTGAAAATTTTGGGCAAAACTAAAAAGGGCAGGCGCGAGCAGGCGACCTACAAACGGGCTCAGTTAACCAGTTCTTCAGGAGGAAGGGGCCCAAAATTTCCCTCCCAAACTTTGTGAGAAGTTGTGGAGATATTCAAAATGTTTGACCCGGCACACAGTGGAAGGGGGAAAACTACAAATACTAAAGAAATGTATGTAAAAAATTGACTTTGGGAAAAATAAAAAATGCCCTTTAAAAAGATCTTCATTTTCTGGCATTTGGCAAATATAAATAATTTTTTTTCCTAAATTTGGCCAAAAAAGGGGAAGGGGTTTTTTCTGATTTTATTTTAGATAGTGGGGAAAAAAATCATAAAGGGATTTTATATAGTGTTGGGGAAATTCTGGTTTCAGCTGTATTTCACTCTATTGTAACAGTGATCTAACGACCGCTGAGTTTAGTCCCATATGGGGGCAAGTGTAAAAAAGGAAAAAAGTTTTTAAAGAAGTGTAAAAAAAAACCCCACAAAACAAAAAAGGGAAACACCACACCGCCCTTTTCCCCCTTTAAAACCAATCCCCAAAAATGATCAAAAATAAAAAAGTACATATATTTGGTATCTCTGCGTGCGTGCCATCCTAGCCTATAAGTCTGTCACATTATTTAGTATGTGTGATAAATGCTGTAAGAAAAATACAGTCATAGCCATGCATAAACATTGATTTATACAATAAAAACACAATTTTTTTAAAAGTATCACAACATGAAAAACTATATATATTGGGTATCACTGTAATCGTATCATCTCAAAGAGTAAAACTTACATGACATGTATACTGCAGTGAGTGCTGTAAAAACTCAAAATAAACACTACCAGGATTGCAGTAATTTCTTCATCTTGCCTCCCAAAAGAAAACAATCAAAAAGTCATGTGTTCTACAAAATGGTACCAATGAACATATTGCCTCATCTCCAAAAAAATAAACCTTTAATCACCTTCATATACAGAAAAATTTAAAAAAAATAGCAGAATATGATGATATAAAATCGCAATTTTTTACAAAACCGTTTTTATTGTGTAAAAGTGGTAAAACATAAAAAACTGTACAAAAATTTATATTGTTGTAATTGTACCGGACTGCATAGTAAATTTATCACGTCATTTACAAACAGAGGGTCAATAAGCAACCTAAATGTGGTTTTGAATACTTTAAGGGGTGTAGTTTCTTAGATGGAGTCATTTATGAGGGTATCTAACATACAAGCCCCTCAAAGCCACAACAGAACTGGAATGGCCCCCCAAAAAACTGTGTTTTTTTGAAAATTTTAAAAAGTGCTACTAAATTTATAAACAAACTGTTGTCATTAAAAAAAAAAGATTTAAAAATGTATGCCAAAATAAAGTAGATATATAGTAGAAAGTAGATAAAAACTATTATTGTGGTATAACAAACTGTCTCACATGCAGAAATTTATGACATTCTAAATGTTCAAGATATTTTATTTTTCACAAATAAAGGATTGTATGGACCAAAATTTTTTACTAACATGAAGCACAGTGTGTTACAAGAAAACAATCTCTGAGTCATATGAATTGGTATAAGCATTAATGAATTATTATTCCCACATAAAAGCATTGTTATAGAGGACAAAATTGGCTGTAGCGGTAAGGTTTTAAATACACATGTAGCAAAACTAAAAAGAACAGATAATGTGCCGTGATATCATGGCACAGAGTGTTATCTCTGCTTTCTCAATGCTTTTCAATGGCCTTTGTTAACAGATGAGAGCAGATAACACAAATACTCGTGATATCACAGTCAAGCTAGACTCTGCCAATTGGTGTACAGTAATCTTCCTTTTTTGTTAAAGTTTTAGCAATTTTAGCTTATATGGAGGGCGTTACTCACTTCCATAGACAACTTGCATGGATTCAGCAAAAGTAATCTTGAGGTGTTAGTCTGTATAAAGAATATACTACAAGCAGTATAATGACACAACTAGGGTGCGCCTATATGGCAAAGACCAAATACCGGTCGGATTCCCCGACTGGTATTTAGTCTTCTTGTTTGTCACGTAGGGGGACGGCTCTTGTCTGCAACTTGCGGGTTCAAGCTGTCCCCCTTCGTACCCACATGGTCATGTTCTTTTTGATAACCGGGTGGAAGAATGAACATGTTCTAAGCTTTTCAGACCACAGGCAGTGTAAAAAACGTCCGGCGGAAAAAATCAGTGCAGTGGGGATTGCTGAATAGATTTTCTATTAAAGTCTATGAGGGGAGTGTTGCATGTTGGTTTTCAGATTGTATGTAGAAAAAAAAAAACCTGACCAATAACCCTTGCCGTGGGGACAAGCCCCTACTGTTTCATTGTACGTGTTATATTTCTATTATAGAAACTATCAAACATTACAGGAATTCTAATAATAAGATTTTTATTTTAAATACTTTTCATTGTTTATATGGGTATACTCTATGCACCAAGCATTTGCAATTTGTTGTAAGTATGGCAAATACCAATGGACACTCATGTTTTTTGTACTTCACAGTGTACTTTGTAATTGATTCCTATTCTTATCATGTTAGCTTTACTGTTCTAAACATTTTTAAAACCTTAATTAAAAAAACAGAATGTTAACAAGTTTTAAGTAAATATACCTTGCTTTTCCCAAATACAATATCAAATATATAATATACAAGTTATATGGTAGCTAAATATTGTAAGTCCCTCTTTCTGTTCAGGGGAAGGGAAATCAGATCTCCAAAAATTTAAGGAAGATGTCTTGTTTTGAAAGCTTAAATCTCTTGCAAGATTAGAATTTTAACGCAAAAGCAAACATTGGTCATAAACTATAATTTGCTTTGATAAGTCAGATGGTCAAATGTCTGTAATTCTACATTGCACAATAACAAATAGAACATCGAGTTCTCCCAGTAAAAAACACATTATAGTAAAGCAAAGCATGCAATGAATAATGACTTGAAATATATTCTATGTAGCTAATCTGTTGGTCTAAACAATGCTAAAAGTAAGTTACATTGGTCTACATGGAAGGAAGTAATTTAAATAAGATGATCCAGTTATCTTGTATGAATTCATCTAATCTTTGCTGTCTGACTGGGGATTTAGAAATGATCATAAATAGATGCAAATTATAGTACAAACAACACCGACTGGCAAAGGTTTAACTTAAAGGGGTATTTCAATCTCTTAAATTCCTGATTGTATTCGACTCCTCGTCGGACGCAGAGGATCAAGAATTGGCTGTGCTTGTGTAGCTCTACCACTGCTATGGAACTTAGGCATACCCTTTCTAACATAGAAGAGAGTAGAGAGAGCACTGCCACACTAAAGAAGTAAGGAAATAGGAATAGCCCATTAAAGGGGTTGTCCAGGATTTGGTTAATTTAACACAGCAGTGTTTTGGACAGAATTGTGTATCAATGTTTGAAAGCCAAACACAGGAACATTAACAGAGTAAAAGTTTAATGGAAAGTCTGTTTTGGACTCATTCTTGGTTTGAGCTTACAAATACTTATTCAAAATACCACCATGTGAAAGTGGCCTTAAAAAAGTGTCTTTTTTCCCTCCACAAACACTGCCTTTATTTTCTATAGGAGGCTAAACCGTTCCTCCCTGACTTTTTATGGGTGGTGGAATTGTAACGTGTATTAGCCATATTCAGTGTGAGTAATCCATGTCCCAGCTAACTGACTCGGTTCTGTGTGAAGTACACCTGACACTTATTTTTTTATCCACAAGATGGATTTGCAAATTAGCATCAGAAAAATTCAAACCATGTAAAATATGACGTTGATTATCATTAAATATAATAGAATGTGGTTTAGAGGTAGAACTCATGTATGCAAATCCACCATGTAAACAGGTTCTAATTATAGAAAGATGAAAAAACACTGTACGGCCATGTCACCACAGCACTGATTTTTGGTCGGATTTTTAAGCGGATTCAGTATTTACAATCCGCAAAAATCTGACTGTAAACTAGTGCCCATAGACCTCAATAGAAAATGCAAGCTGTAGTCTACACAGCTCAGATTTTCTATTGTCAGCAGGCTCGGACTAGCCCACTGGTGCACAGGACTCCTGACGGGCCCCTAAGAATGGCAGACTTGAAGTTGTTTTTTAACTGTATATGCATCCTTTGGAGAGGCAGAAAAGCATAGCATGAGAAGCAAAAGCAAGAGACAGAGTATAGAAGGCATGTACAGTCATTTACCATAGCTGTAGGGTGGGCCCCTAAAATAAACTCCACCTGTGGACCCAGAAACAACTCAACAGGAGGGCCCCTAGAATTAACTCTACCTGTGGCTCCTAGCACCCCAGTTCGACACCGATTGTCAGATTTACAAACCGCCTGTTTATTGAACATGTTCAATACGGTGGATTCTAATAGGTTTAATGTACTAGGGCTGGCTGAAATCCGAAAACCAACTGCAGTTTTCTGGTGCAAATCCACTCCAAAAAACCGCGGTATGGAGATTGTAAAATACCATCAGATTTCCGACAGCATTTTACAGTTTCTGTGTAAACATAGCCTAATGTGACAGCACATGGATAAAAATAAAAAATTTGATGTCGTCCTAAAGGGATAATAAATACAATACAGTATATAATAATATGGGGAAAAACTGTGATATTGAAATATATAGATAATTAACTGCAAGGTCACAATACATGGATAATAAACATAGTCATATCGCAAACACAGAGATTATAAAAACAATGATGCCACTGTATAGAATCATATAAATATCTATTCAACAGGTCTATTTTTGGTTCAAAAGCAGTTCTGCCAAAGATGGAAAAAAAATTCAGGACATCCCAAATCCAAATCTCAATAAAAACAGTGTGGGTAAAATTCTGCAGGTGTTTTCTGGAAAGCAACTACATCCACAAAATGTCTCAGAATTGTATGGGAACTATGCTACACATTTGGGGTATATCAAAAGAACATCAGAGGAACCCTGATGCTAAAGCCATCTATAACCCTAACTCCAACCCTGAGCCTAAAATAAAACAGGTAAATACAGGTACAGTGATATTTGTATCACCAAGAGCAGAAAAGGTGTCAACTAAGGCTATAGTCATATTTGCATCGCAGGTTTTGCCTCCGTCAAAAAAATGATTGAAATAGAAAAAGTAGCACAGCATGCTGTGTTATTTTGTCCAGTACAATTACTGACACAATGATTGAAGCTGGTGATGCCTGCCCTGTAATGGTACAGCCAGAATTTTTGTTTTTCTGTTCGTAGATGTGAACATTTTTCAAGCTACATTTATTTTTTATGTTCCCATCATCACACCTATAGTTAATACATGTCTTATGTTACGATATACCAAGTGAGTCAAAAACTTTTTTTTACCTTTCTATCAATGCAGTTGTGTGTCTTTTTATTTGCAGGAAAAGTTTGTTTTAATTTTTAAGGCTGAAGTATACTTTTTTATTGGTGCCATTTTGAGATAGATGTGACTTTTTGATCACTTTTTATTCCAATTTTTAGGGGACGTGAAATTACCAAAATAATGACATTCTGGGTGTTTGGCATTTTTTTTATTTGTATAATGGCACAAGGGGTGTGATTTGAACTTTTAATATTTTTTTTTACTACTTTTTTAACTTTTAAACCTTTTTTTCATATTAACATTGAGTCCCCCTGGGGTAATTGACCACTGAGAAGGGCCTTGTTTAAAGATGGAGGTTATATTACTACTTACTGTCCATACGTCCTGTGTCTGAAAAGGGTTAATTGTACATCTTTTTGTGGGTCATTGGAGACTTTTTTCCTAGTAGCTAAACATAGTTGCCCCTGAGGAACCATGTTTTTATAAGCATTAAGCGATTTATTTTAGGGGATGTGTCATCTTTATTTATACTGCCCTCTCCTTTTTTGTAATTTTCTTTTTTTATCATTTGGCTCCTCTGAGTCCTAAATTAGTACAGGGGGTTTCCTTCTCTTTTTTGGAGTTCACTTTTATGATATTGATTAAAAGTTAAGTTGTATCGTTTTTTGTTAAGCTTGAAGGAAGGTAGGGTATTCATTACAAGTTTTTCAGTGATATGTCCATTTTTAAGCACAAGAACATGACAGAAATCATGTGCCATAAAGTGCCTACCACTACAGACCCGGATTCCTGTGACACTTGTCCTCCTACAAGTGTCATCCTACTGCTGTCCCCATCCCCAGACATTGGTTGGAGTCTGTGATGGATTCCAAGTCATTTGCATAACTACCTCCTCTTCTTCTCGACCGATTCTATCTTCCTTTTCTTCCTACTCCTCATCCTTTCTTTTCCCAAGGATGAAGACACCTGTCCAAGAGGATGCCCCCTTTTTGCTAAAATACAGTATATACAGCTGTAGTCCCTATTCCTGCCTCCTAGCTGACACAGCTAAACACAGTTATGAAGTATTTTTTCCCTAACCAGCCTGTTTTTATCTGCTTTGTCCCTATTCCTGCCTTCTAGCAAATACAGCTGAGCACACTTGTGTTGGATTAACATTCAACAGCAGTATACCACCTAACACATACGGATGTGTCCATCTCATTTTCACACATGTAAACCAAAATGTTGCCAAAATGTTGCATAAGCCAGCTCAGCCTGCTGAGATCAAGGGCAAGTGCAGTCTGAAACATGTAAGCATGTGATTTCACTAGCACTTTTTGCTCACACTTTCCTTTTTTATCTATGTATCTTCAATAATGTACTATGGATTTTAACTGATGGTGCTGGAGCACATCATACTATTTTTCTAGTATACTATGGGCTGGTGGACCGACAGCGCTCCTATCACATCTTTATGAATACTCCATTCTGTGGACTATCATTGTGAATATTCCGTACATGGGTGAGCAACGTTTTTCCTGTTTCAGCTTTGTATGATGTCAGGTAATGCAGGAGCCCAATAGGTATACTTGTCAATCCTCATGATTCCTCCGGGAGACTTCCGCAAACTGGAACGCAAAGAAGACCGGGTTTATGCACACTCCACAACTAAAAAGGACATTCACCGGGGGATTGGGAGTGGGGCTTAAATCTCCCTTAAATCTCACTAGTCCAGCCACTGCTGGGACACCCTTACAGGGTGTGGGACGTGTCGGATCATTACTACTCTTAGTTTGATGCCTGTACCCCGCCTCCTTTTTCATGTTGCCTGACTTACAGTATGCACATATTGTTCTTGTCTGGATAATCGTGAGTATCCATATCCAGTTTTGTGAGGCGTTTTCTGGGACTTAGAGATATACTATATATACTATAGACTTTTTCCCTGTTGGTCTCGGTGATCTTTATTATCCCCTGATGAGATTTATGTTGGAGGATCGAAACATGTTGGGATGGGACCCATAGGTTTTTGTATAGGGTAAGTGTTTGCAGGGTCAGGCTCCCGCCAGGACCGCCCTTATCGGGGCGACTTTCCTGACTTATTTGTGAGGTTAGGGCTTAATAGCTCCTGTAACCTAGGGCTTTAATAGGGATTAAAAATTTTGTGTCCTGCGTGTTTTTCACTGGTGAGCTTTTTTACCTTTTTTAAGTGCTCTTTCACTTATTGGTTTAATACCCTGGAGGGCGTTGTAATCATTTTTATATGTTTACTTATTAAAAGTTAAGTCTTATAGCCATTTTTTCCTCTTCGTGTGGTTTTCTATATTTAGCTGGCTGTAGAGGTATCCAATAGCATTGGCAAATCCACTGTAACAGTGGTAGCTTTGGCTCTTTGCTTAAATCTCCCGGAAACAGGAGAGAAAAGGTTGTCAAGTATGCCAATAGGACTCCTGCTGACATCCAAGATGAATGAGACATTTCCTTGTGCCATCCTGACTGGCAGACTGCTGCTCCAAAGTGCGACACTAATAATGACAAAATAGTACAGGGATAATAAACAGTGATGTCATAATACAGGGATAATAAACATAGTGATGTCATATTACAGGGATATAAAAAGTGATGTCATAAAACGGGGATAATAAACATAGTGATGTCATAATACAGGGGTAATAAACATAGTGAGTAACAGCATAGGGGTAATATACACAGTGGGATAATGAATGAAAACTGTCTAGCAGTAAATCTGTGTTGACCACAGCGACTAATCAGAGCTCAGCTTTCATTTCCTATAGTGCTCAAGAAAAATAAAATCTGAACTCTGATTGGTTGTTATGAGCAAGAATCTTACTGCTAGACAGTTTTCATAAATAAGGCCCAGTGATGTTACAATACATAAATAATAAGTAAAGCTATGTCAAAATACATGGATAATAAACACAATTATCTTTCAATATAGGAATAATAAAACAGGCAACGTTACAAAAATGAGATCGTACAAATAGTGATATCACAGAACAGGGATAATAAACACAGCAGTGATTTAGGATACTACATAGAGTAAAGTCACCGTACAGAAACAAACAGTAAGGATGTGTCCACACGGCAGTGACAACATACCGGTCAGATTTTGTTTTAGAATCCTCCAGGTATTTTATTGTCTTTTGGATGGTTTTGGGTTTGTGTATTCGTCCGACCCCATAACCATTGAATTGCTTATCTTCTGCCCGAAAACCAGGTGGAAGATTGTGCATGTTCAAAGTTTTTCAGAACACCGTCCAGCAGAAAATCCGTTCAGTGTGGACCACTGAATGAATTTTCTATTAAAGTCTATGGGGATTATTAACAATCTATTGTCAGACGGTTTTCAAATCCAAAAACTATCTGAAAATGCAACCAAAAAACTTGCCGTGCTGACGCACCCTAATAATTCTGCAAAGTGATAGTGGTAGGGTAATGCAAAAAGCCCTTGTAGTGATGAAGTGACAGCACAGTAATGATGGCCATATAAAAATTATAACAAAAGCAGTAATTTGTAGACTGTAAGCCCTCACTGGCAGGGGCCTCTCCCTTTCTGTACCAGTTTTTAGTTATTAATTTGTTACCTCTGTACTTGTTTGACCTATGTTGTGTATGCAACCCGAATGTACAGTGCACTGGAACCAAGGGCGCTCTAAAATAAATATTAATACCATAGGAAAAGGTTATTATACAGAGAGAGGTCACAACATGCAGACAATGAAACAAGTAACACAGGCATAATAAAAAATTAATCAGTCTGGCCAACCGCCTCCTCCACGCATCCCTTCTATTTACCCAAATGTCCCTGATACAGTACATGAGTTTTCTAAACAAAAAAAGTCTATTTTATAGATTCAAATAAGGCTGGTTGCTGGACTACTCACCCCAGATGTAGAGAAAAAGATACTCAAGAATTTGCATGTAATATATGACAATGATTAGTTGTTTACACAGACAAAAGTATAGAGTGTCTACCTAAATAATGGGAACCAACAGGATCAGTAAGATAATTATAGAATCTGCCATTTTGTTATAATTTCTTTTATTAGCTAGATCAGATATTCTATATAAACTGAGTAGCTGGCTGTGATCTACAGAAACTGCATCAGAGATAAGGAATCCAATGTTTCTCGATGCCTGAGGCTATTTATTGTTCTTTTGTATGTAGCCATGGATGTGTTACCCATGCTGTGAGACCTCTAGTCCACCAGGTGCACTCAACTGGATTCATTTTCGTGTAAATAAATCATTTCTGGAAAGTGCAGGACAAGCAAATTTGTGCAGAAAACAAATCTCAGATTTTTAAAATTAGTGATGTCTGGTCAATCAGATGTAGTGAAAAAAAATCCTTTAGGCTATGTCTACACAGCACAGAAATACCGTCAGATTTTCGGCAATTTCAGTATTTTGAATCCAACGGTACACTGTGCTGCATAGACAGCAATGAAAAACCCGTGCCATAGTCTATACAGCACAGGTTTGTAGCCACCGCATTAAAAATCCGGAGGAATATGCAACGTCTTGCATATTCCGCCTGAGTCCCGCAGTTTGCTGTTGGATTTCCGTACATTCAATTGTACAAGCCGATGGCAAAAACTAAAACCGAACACAGTTTATGCGCAAATCAGTGGCAAAAACCGCGGTCCTGAGTAGGATAAAAATGCTGTCTGCTTTACAACGTATTTTGTCCTGTGCTGTGTGCACTTAGCCCTCAGTTAATTCCACTAAAGACAAAGTGAATTCAACATCTGTCATGAGTATGATCTCCCTCACATCTAAGCCTTGTGTAATTTCATATTCATCAGGATTTTACAGTGTTTCCCACGCTGCACTTTTTTGGGGAGAAAATAACAAAGGCCAGATATTGGCTGAAAGTTATAGTCTAATATAAAACACACTTAAGATGTTGCATTTTTCTTTAAAGCTTTTTTTCTATTTTAGGTGCATGTTTTCACTTAGTGGCAGTGTTTTTTGTTAAAAAAAATGCAGTATCATATAGGTGTAGCATTTTTTTTGGGGGGGGGGTAAATGAGTTTGTAGCATTTTTTCCTCGAATAAGTTTTTTTCATTGTAATTAAAAAAATCGCATTTATGCATGGGTGTTGAATTTTTTGATGCGTTTTATGTAGCATTGCAAATTATATGATGGATCACATTATTTGTGATCAGGGAAAAATGCACCAAAAATGCATTAAAAATACTATTTTTTTACAAAAAATGCTACAAAAACTGCAAAAGAAATACAATACACAAGAGGCATCATGTATGAAAACTGTGTAGGTCTAAGATCTTCTTTGTTGCCCATAGTGACCAACAAGAGCTCCCATTTTATTTTTACAGTTTTAAGGGGTTTTCAACTTTAGATTGCTTTTATTATGCAGATCTTAGGAAAACATGCAATTTTTTTAATATACAGTATGTAATAAAGGTGAGTACACCCTTCACATTTCTGTAAATATTGTATTATAACTTTTCATGGGACAACACTGAAGATAAGACACTTTGATACAATGTAAAGTAGTCAGTGTACAGCTTGTATAACAATGTAAATTTGTTGTGCCCTCAAAGTAACTCCACATACAGCCATGAATGTCTAAACATCCATTCAAAAGTCTGTTCGGAGATGCATTTCTCCATCTTGCCATAGAGCTGATTGCATCTTAGGCATCTTAGAACCTGGTGTACGTGAGCCCGTTGAAATTCTAGATTGTCCGAGAAGACCAAAATATTATCCAGATACACGACGACGCAAGGATACAAGAGGTCTCTGAAAATCTCGTTAACGAATTCTTTAAAGATGGCAGGAGCATTGCATAGGCATTACAAGGTACTTGAAGTGACCGTCCAAGGTATTGAATGCGGTCTTCCATTCATCACCCACACAAATTCGTATGAGGTTATAGGCTCCTTGCAAGTCTAACTTCATGAAGAACATGGTTCCCCATAGCTTATCAAAGAGCTCTGAGATTAATGGTAGTGGATAATGGTTCTTCATGGTTATTTTGTTTGAGACCCAGATAGTCTATGCAGGGACAGAGTGAACTGTCTCTTTTCTCCACAAAGAAAAACCCAGCACCGTCTGCTTCTCTTTTATGCAGGCCGACATGGCCTGGGTCTCTGGCACAGACAATGGATAGACCTTGTCCTGTAGAGGGCTTGTACCCAGCAAAAGGTTTATAGGGCAGTAATAAGGACAATGAGGAGGAAAGTTCTTCATCTGCTTTTCAGAAAATACTGTACATCTGTGAATTCCTGATACGGAGCGGGCAGACCTAGCAGCGGCTTGGAAGATGTCAGTGAAGAAGTGGTATACACCGGACACGGTACCGCAAGACATCGGGAATGAGAGTCTTGTCCCCAACATATGACTTCACCGGTTTGCCAGCTGAGAACTGGAGCGTGATACTGTAGCCATGAAAGTCCCAGAAGGACTGCAGAGGAAGAACGCGGTCACACACAGAACACAAATTTATTTTTGTGCAACACCCCCACTTGGAGACTTTGAGGTTCAGCACAGAACTGAATAGACTCTCTCAGACCTGCAATGTTAATGGAAGAGATGACCAAAGGCTTGACAAGTCAGACCACTGGAAGACGATACTTAGAGACCAGAGAAATTCCCAGCTGATCAAGAATCCACGAAAGCGGAGACTTGGAACATGACACCAGTCAGGATGCAAAGTTGGACCGGCAAGGTCAGATGTAGAGAGGTAGTATTCACACTTAGGGATGTCTCTCCCATGTAGCCTAGGTGCAGTTCCTCGAATGCAATGGATAGCCCATACGGAAGTGTTCAGGACTAGCACAGTAGAGGCAAAGATTCTGCTGACGTTGTGATGGGACCGTGCTTGCTGTGACAGGTGGGCTCTGTCTACTTGCATAGGTTCTTTCAAAGAAGCCATTGGTGGAGGCTATGGAGGCCTTTGAAACACCGGAGCAAAATGGGGAAGATGGCGTGGCCGGACCGGTTTGCGTTCTTCACAATGCCCCTTCTGTCTTTTGGCGAACCTAATTTCAATGTGGGTGGCTAGATGGATGAGGTCACTCACAGTTATTGTGAGGTCTCAACCGGCCAGCTTGTTCTTTATTCTGCCCGCGAGGCCTTTCCATAACGTGGCAACAAGGGCCTCGTTATTCCATGATGGTTCAGAGGCAACAGTACGAAACTCTATGGCATGTTATCCAACTGTGGAATACCCTTGGCATAGGTCAAGTAAAGCAGTCACAGCAGAAGACGTATGGGTGGGTTCCTGAAAAACCAGGGAGTGGAATCTAAGTGGGACCCGGTATTCACCAGACCCCGCCGCAAAGCGGGATGGTCTTGCTGCGGCGGGTTTCCACCAGGTCACTACCACTGGCGGGGCTTGCCTTTGGTGGCGGCCAAAAGTGCGGGGTACAGCAACGGCAGGCAGGCTCGTGGTCGTAGACAGGCAGGAGGTCAGGACAGGCGGCTCTGGTTCGTAGACGGTAGACAAGCAGGAGGTCAGGGCAGGCGGCAAGGTTCATAGACGGTAAACGTAAGCAGGGAGTCGGTACACGGTAAGGCAAGACAGGACCACTCTGGAACACTTTCACCATGGAATATACACCAAGGATCCGGCGAGGGCCGGCAGGAAGTGGCCGGACTAAATAGGAGCAGTGCCCGGCAATGAACCAATTACCGGCGCACTGCCCCTTTAAATTCAAATTGCCGGTGCGCGCCCCTGGAGGCGGAGCTACATGCCGGGGACCGGACACAGACTGAGCAGGAGCACGGCCGTATAAGTCAGCGCCGGAGGGGACCGATGCACGAGCGGACCCCGAACCCGACGTGCGGGACGGGGCTCTGCTGGGAGCAGGGGCACGGGCGCGCCTGCGACCCGGGTCAGTGGTCGCAGGGGCGTACGTGACAGTTAGGCTAAAAGGAGTTGATACATTGTGGTGGTCAACTGGTTTACCTATTGTGTGTGCTGGTTGAATTGTTGCGACTGCTTGGCTACAGCTGTCGTGATATCCCGAACATCCGGCAGGAGCACCACGGCGGGATCGATGGCCGAAGTTAACTGCAAGTGGTGGTGTAAGAGGCATCTAGGAGTGAAGTCTAAGGGGTCCTGGTATTCACCAGAGCCCGCTGCAAGGCAGTTTGGACTTGCTGTAGCAAGAGACCTCCAGGTTGCTACCCCTGACATGACTTGCTTGCGTTGGAGGCCAAGGTGTAGCGAGGTACAGAATCGTATGGCAGGCTCATAGTTGGAGATGGGCAGAATGGTCAGGATAGGCGCCAAGCAAAGTGTAGTCACGAGACAAAGACAGGAGGCCAGGTACATGGTAGAATTAAACTTGTTAGGAATGCTTTCTCTAAGGCACTGGGCAATATAGATCCGGCAAGGACATGAGGGAAGATGCAGGACTAAATAGGGTCACCGGTGTGCTGGACCTTTTAAACTTTAGTAAAAAAAGCATGCGTGCACCCTAGAGAGTGAGTATGTACATGACAGCTGGCAGGAGAACAAGGGGGAGTGAGGAGAGATTAGTATGGGAGCAAGGACTGGGCATTGCTGTTGCGCCTGCGACCCAACGAGCGGATGACGGTGCCACCCATGCACAGAGCAACAGCAGGAGAAGAGACACAGGTTTGCCCGTGACCCACCGTGCGGGTAGAGAAGCACCCCTAACAAATCTACAGATCCTGACTAAGACAGCTGTTTTCCCCCACCAAGTTTCGGTCCTTTATATAAATGTGTATAATTTTTGTAATTTTTTAAATATATTTTGATATATATTATACCATGCACACCATATATATACTGTATGCACACCAACCTTGCCACTAAGTACCATTACGGCGCTACACCACCTGCCAACCCATCTGGTTTTGTGGTTGGCTTGTGACTGCTATTTAATGGCCTCACTGACCCTCATCACCTGTAACTTTCAATTTTTGGGCAATATGCTCCTTATGCATTAGTTGAAATATTATGTTAATGTACACAAAATACAATATATTGAAATCAATAGAAGCTGTCTAAAACGCAATAGATAAATCCTCACCCTAGTGTGAAGGACACTATACTGGAGTATTTGCAGAGAGAAATGTCATAGTTAGTTAATTTTTAACCACCATTGATTTTTACAGCAAATTTAGGACACTTGAAGTTTGATATAGCACCTATAGTAATGTGGGAGTTTAAAGATAAGAAAAGCTCCTTAAGTAAGATTTTACTTTTCATAAATGCAATATGAGTGTTGAATTTCAGCGAGTATTCAAATTACTAATTTAGAGACATTAGTATGTGATTAGTATGGAAAGCTTTTTTTCATGCTGTATAACAGGGGTGACGAAATTCTTTTCTGCCATCGGCATTTGGATATTTGTGGGCCATACATAATTATCAACTTAAAAATAACTGCTGTGTTTGGTCAAACATTAAAGGGGTTGTATCATTTCATTGAATGGTCTTCAGAATAAGGGGACAGTGAATACAAGCAACTTTGCAATTAGATGTCATTAGCACAGCTGTCATGTATTCACAGGTTTCCTTATCTTCTGTGTCTGGTTACACTGATATCCAGTGCTGGTCGAGTCCCTCTTCTTTGCATTTCACTAGCTGAGAGCTCATTTACATCCTGTTCAGCCCTGGGTCGGTCGGCTGTATTCACGGAGCATGCATTCCTCTCTTTCACTCAAAGTAAGGGATCGGCACATTTTCACTCTGCACAGCCAGAAGAAACAGAATAACAGTGCAGGGCTTCTGCAATCAGGAAACAGCACAATTGTGTGTCGATCCCTGCCTCTCCTGCATAGAAGGGAGATCTGTGACGTTCATTGAAAGCTGTAACAAATCTCCAGCTGTGAGAGGAGAAGAGATCAGTGCTCAGTCTATTTTGAATGCAGCCTGTGATATGTATACAGCTCTTACAAAATAAGACTGATAGGGAGAGACACAGTGACATGTGGACTCAGAGAGGGGGGCGGAGTCTCGGGAGCCAGCATGAACAGTGAAGGGGGGAGGGGAAGAAACGCCCCTGAATTTCTAGAGTTGAGAAGCTGAGAGCAGTATGAATCAGCCGGACTAAAGAAGCGATACAATTACCTCCCTGTTTCCCCACTATATCAGATCAGGAGAGAAAAGGCATGGACGAGAGTTGGAATAAAAGTGCTGGATGTATTCCTTTTTCCATTTTTAAATGCACTGTGCCATGGTCTATTTAATGATATCCACACCATCCCCTAACATGCTGAAGCATACGAAGGCATAAATGGCATAGACTGGAGCTGTTACTGTTATACAGTAACACGCCAGGAAGGAGCAGCTTGAGTGGGATCTGCTACAGTATGACTGTATAAGACCAAGAAAAAGGACAAATAGTACAAACATTCACTGTAGTACTTGAATAATGTATATGTCTGCCTTCCTGCACATGAACTGGAACATTTGTGCAATTCTCAGACATCATCCAACATTAAGACGATATAAAACAATCCCCAAACATATAAAGTAAAAACTAAGGGAAAAAGTTATTTCACTAGCAAGAGAGTTGTGCAGTAATCCAAAAAGGTAAATTTGCTTGAATGCTATGAAATGGCATTACTGAAAGTGACATCTGGATTCTCCTATTATAGCATTCAACATATGCACACTTCAAACATATTTCATTCAAGACTCAATTGAGTCTGCATGATCTATGTCTGCAACATGTCTGCATGAGCTATGTATTGCATATGTTAAATGTGATGATCAGTTGAATCTTGGGTGAAATTAAAATGTTTGAAGCGCGTATGCACCATAATTGCATATGCTTCATGTTTCAATAGGAGAGTCCTTATATGTTTGAGTGGTGTGCCCCAGGGCTCAGTATTGGGTCCTCTTTTATTTAGTGTATTTATTAATGATATAGTGGAAGGGATCAATAGCACGGTTTCTATTTTTGCAGATGACACCAAGCTATGCAGGATAGTGCAATCAATGGAAGATGCTCATAAATTACAATCAGTCCTGGACACACTGAGTATTTGGGCATCGACTTGGCAATCTTGTAGATTATAGACTACAGAACAGCATGCAATGTCAATCAGCTGCCTCTAAGGCAAGTAAGATATTGGCGTGTATTAAAAGAGGCATGGACTCGTAGGACAAGGATGTAATTCTACTGCTGTATAAAGCATTGGTGCGACCTCACTTACAATATGCTGTTCAGTTCTGGACCCCAGTTTATAGAAAAGATGTAATGGAGCTAGAGAGAGTGCAAAGACGAGCAACCAAACTTATAAGGGGAATGAAGCATCTTAGTTATGAGGAAAGGTTGGTAGAATTGAACTTATGAGTGAGTGCTATGATTTTATTGTAGTTGTGGGGTGTACTTTGGGCATACTGCAGTGCAATTACGCACCGAAGTATGCCCCGCAAATATGCCATGTGAATAACCCCTTAGGCTTGTGTTATGTGTAAGCCTTTATGTGTGACAACTTTCTTATCAATCCCACTCCCTTGCTGCAAACTAATGTCTAGGAAAGGACTTGTCACACACAGGATGTTGTCTTTAACACATTTGGGATGCCTTAAGGGTGTACCACAGGAGCTAACTGAATATTGAGTGAATCAATATTATTGCTTATTGGTTTCAATTCCAGCAAATAATAAGGCTGTTTTAGTTCATTTATATAGTGTATAACAAAGGTGAGTACACCCCTCACATTTTTTAAATATTGTATTAAATCGTTTCATAGGACAACACTGCAGATATGACATTTTGATACAATGTAAAGTAGTCAGTGTACAGTTTATATAACAGTGTAAATTTGGTGTGCCCTCAAATTAACTCAACACACAGCCATATTCAACAAAAGTGAGTACAAACCTGAAAGAAGTTGTGCCCAAAGTGTCAATATTTTGTGTGGCCACTATTATTTTCCAGCACTGCCTTAACTCTCTTGGGCATAGAGATCACTAGAGCTTCATAGGTGGAAGTCACTAGAATCCTCTTCCACTCCTCCATGTTAACATCACAGAGCTGGTGGATGTTAGAGACCTTGTGCTCCTACACCTTCCATTTGGGGATGTCCCACAGATGCTCCATAGGGTTTAAGTCTGGAGACATGCTTGGCCAGTCTAGCACTTTACCCTCATTTTCACCCCTGAGTGAAATTGGATAAATTGTGCCCAAAGTTTCAGCATTTTGTGCGGCCACCATTATTTCCAGCACTGCCTAAACTCTCTTAGGCTTAGAGTTCACTAAAACTTCACAGGTTGCAGCCACTGGAATCCTCTTCCACTCCTCTATGATGACATCATGGAGCTAATGGATGTTATAGACCTTGCGCTCCCCCACCTTCCATTTGAGGATACCCCACAGATGCTCAATAGGGTTTATTTCTGGAGACATGCTTGGCCAGTCCAGCACCTTTACCCTCATTTTCTTTAGCAAGGTAGTGGTCGTCTTGGAGGTTTCTTTGGAGTTATCATGTTGGAAAACTGCCTTGCAGCTCTGATTCCGAAGGGCAGGGATCATCATGCTCTGCTTTACTATGTCACAGTACATGCTGGCGTTCATGGTTCCGTCAATGAACTGTAGCTCCCCACAGCTGTCAGCACTCATGCAGCCCCAAACCATGACACTCCCACCACCATGCTTGACTATAGTCAAGACACCCTCTTTTCTGTGTACTCGTCACCTAGTTGGTACCATACACGCTTGACACCATTTGAACCAAATAAGTTTATCTTGTTCTTATAAGACAACAGGACATGGTCCAAGTCTGCTTGTCTTCAGCAAACTGTTTACAGGCTTTCTTGTGCATCACCTTATGAAGAGGCTTCCTTTTGGGACAACAACCATGCAGACCTTTTTTAAATTGCAGTGTGCGCGCTGGTCTGGGCAGGGACGGCGGACTTCCACCCTTTAACCTGAAATTGCTGGCAGCTTTCCATCCATCTTTTTTAAAAAGAATTTGGATTTTGATGCGGGGCTTTGGGGCTCCCCTTTTTTGGGTTTGCCCGGAGAGGCCTGTTCTGAGGGGAAAAACCTGTTTTGGGTTAAAAACCCGTTTTATAGTCTTGGCCCCGGGGGCTGAGCCCGGTTTCGGGTTTGTTAAAAATTCTTTTTTTTGGTTTTAGGCCATTTTTTTCCCGAAAAAAAACAATTGTTTTTTTTGTCCTCAGGGGGTTTCTTTGCAAAGAGGTGCCATGTTGGCTTACAGGGACTGTAGGGTGTGGGGAAAATTTTAAACAAAATTTAAACAACCCTGCCCCCCATTCCAAATTGACCTTGTAACACTAATGAGTCAAAAAAAAAAGTAAAGGGGGGAAAATGAAAAATTTTGGCCCAAAATTTTTCCATTTTCATTTAGGGGGGGTACTCACTTTTTTTCGGCCTTTTCAGACATTAAAGGCCGTGTGAGTTTTTTTTGGCCCCACCCAAATTTATTTGGCACAAAAAATTTTAATCTGTTTAAAACTGTACAATTTTAAAGTATTTGTTTTAAAGTTTTATCTTCAGTTTTGCCCCAAGGGAAAAGAAATTACAATATTTTAAAAAAAAATTTGAGGGGTTTGGTTTTAAATTTTAGGGGGATTGTCCCTTGTTTTAAAAAGAGTTGCCCTTAGCCATTTTTTGATGGGGAGAAAAAGGGTTTGGTGGAATCAAAAACCTTTAAGGGGGGGGGTTTAAGTTTTTTTTTCGGGGATCTGCGGTAGGCCTAAGTTGAAAAATAATGTCCCTCTAATATATACATTATTAAAGGGGGTTTGTTCCCCTACTTTCTTTTTTCCTCTCACCTCAGCCCTTTTTTTCTCAGATTTTTTTTTTGAATTCTGGCGTGTTTAGGGGTTTTTACTGGCCGGGCAGTGAGAGTTGTGAGGACCCGGTCTGTTCCCAATAGAAACCGCGCTGGAAAAAAGGCCTTTTGGAAAAAATAGGGAAAAAGGGTTTGTGGGCTATAGGGGCCCCTTAGGGTGATGCACCCATAAAAGAGGGGATTTTTGGGGAATGGGTTTGGACATGAAAGGCCACAAAATTGAAAAGTGATTTTTTTTTTGCAAGATTTTTAAATTAAAAAAAGAAATCCTTTTTTGTGAGACAAACCCCCCCTTTTGGTCCACAATTCTTACAGAAGAAAACCCTTTTTTTTGTAAAAACTAACCTGAAAACCTTTTAAAATTTTCATTTAAGTGCATTGATAAATGAAAATTTGAGATGCTTTTTGTTTGTTTGTTGGGATGAGGGGCCCTTCCCGGATAAATTTTTTGGGTTGTGTTTATGTCCAAAAAGTTAAACACTGTTAAACTTTTTTTCCCCTTCCCCCATTTTTCTGAAAACAAATTGATGGCCTTTTATCGCTTTTTTAACATGGTATGTGTTTTAAACCCTGTTTGGCCCCCTGGGGGTATTAAAATTTTAAAATTTGCTTTTCTTGTGGGTCATAATGAAGCTTTTAACCATTAGGCCCAAAATTTTTGGCATTATTTTTTCTTTTTCTTCCCCTTCCCCCCCCCCCCCCCCAAAAAATTTCAAAAAAAAAACTTTTTGGGCGGGGGCGGTGGGCTTTTGTTTTCCCCTTGGATTTACCCCATGTGTTTTATAATTTAACTTTTATTCTTTTGTGTCACTATGGTTAAAATTGTTTTCAAGTTTAAAAAATTTTTTAAACCCCGTTTTGAATCTTAAAGTAAAAAAATTTTTTTAAAAATTTGGCCTTCTTACCCATTTTTCTGAAACTCAAAATTTTGATTTTTTTCGGGAAAATTTTGCACCTAGGTGAAGGCTTCTTTTTTTTAAAGTGTTAGTTGTAGTTTTTATTCATATTGTTTGGTACATAACAGTTTTTGACAACTTTATAGCTTATATTTTGATATCGAAGGGAATTAAGTAATTCTGGCACTATGTTTTTGTAAAACAAAAAACCCTTTTCTGAAAAAAAAGAAAGGTAAAAATTTAAAATTTTTTAAAAAGTTTAATTATAAGAAAAAATTTTCTTTCTTAGAGGGGCCCCCTAGGAAAAAAAAAAAAAAAAAAGGAGAAGGCCTCTAAGGGGGGGGACAAATCAAATTTCCCCACCCGCCCCTCAGGGGGGGGGGAGTATTGAGCCCTACCCTTTAAACAATAACGGAATTTTTCGCCCCCAAAAAAGGGGGGGGGGTCCTGGCAGGCCCTGCCCTGCAAAAAAAAATTCCCCCTATAGTTAAAATTTTTGGGTTTTTTTTTTCCCCAAACTTGTTTCGATTTTCCAAAAATGAATCGGGGGAAATGAGGGGAAAATAGCAAAGCCAAAAGGGGATAACAGGCTGTGATACGTATGTTTTTTTCAAGCTTTTGAAGAAATTTGTTTTAAACAGTATGTGCTGAATGAGAGTATATACGAAAAAGGAAAAGTGCCCAAAAACAAAAAGTGGCCTCATGCCCTGGATTTTTTTCTCACTTTTCCCCGGGGTGAGTCAGCAAAAAATTTTGAGAGTGGGTTTTCCCGTTTGGGGCAACTTTGTGGGGGAAAGGGCATCTAAACCCCAAAAAATAAGCAAAAAAATTTGTAAGGGAAAAACAAATGGGAAAGATACACAAAATTAAAGCAAAACCCTTTTTGGGGGAGGGGGGAAATATTTTTAACCACCAGATGGAAGGGTCAGAGCGACAGTCCCTCCCCCTTTGAGGTTTTTCCCCGGCAGGGGGATTTGTGAGACGCGGTATAAAAAGCTGGTTTGTAGTTTAAAAAAGAAGCGCTTTAGTGGCGCCTATTTTTTGGACGTAGGGCAGTGCGCCCTTAAAAACCCCTTTCCCGGGACAATGATGCGCCCTTTGGCAAAGCGGCGCTGGGGGGTGGGCCCATTTAAAACCCATTTTGGGAAGGTTATGAAATATCGGGGGGGCAATACGGGGCACTTGTCAAAAATAAATAAAGCGGTTTTTTTGGCTGGGGAAAGGGGACAAAGTTCGGGGAAAGTTTTCCAAAAATATACAATTTTATTACAAAAAAATGGGAAGGTGAGGAAAAAATAAAGAATTTTGAAGAAAGAGCTTTGTCCGGGTCAGGAAGGTTCTAGAAGGATTTATATTGTCATTCCCCTAAAAAGTCTTATAAAAAACCCAAATTTGAAGTCAAGATGTTCTTTCAATCCTAAAAGGGGCATGGTTTTTAAAGGGGTTTAAAACCCAAAAAGTTTCTCTCTCTGAAAAGGGATGTTCAAAAATTCCCGCGTCTGGAAAAAGAGGGGGTTGCGGGAAAATCCCAAAACCAAACGTAGGCAGCTTATTCATTTTGTTTTTATTTCCCCCTTGGGACGTGATATTGAGGTGTCCTTGCGTGGCGAAAATCCCCCAAATGCTCACTTCGGCTTTCGAATTTGGGGTTGCTTGTTTTGACTATTTTTTTTGTAGGCCACTTTTCCCTCAAATGTAGACGTTTGTGTCGTTTTACAGTTGTTTGAAGTGGTTTTGGTTGTAAAATTTTTTTTTTGTACCCTTTATCTGAAAAAGAGTTTTTGGGTTTCAAAAATGTGAAGAAGGAACATTGCAACGCGGTTTGAACCTTTCGGTCGTCGAAAAATTTTTCTTTCCTTGGGGGAAAGTAATGGCTGGTATAAAAAGATCGCGAAGGGTTCTTACCCGCTTTTATTTTGCCCGAGGGGTAAACATATGGGGTTCCCTTAGATCTGGGCCCCAATCCTTGGGGATGTGCCAGGGGAAGTTTAAAGGCTAAACGAAAAATTTGGGGGCTGCTTTTTTCAAATTTTAACGCCCAAAAAGGTTTTGAAAGTTTCCCGGTCAAAATTTTTTTGGGGTTTTGCCAAATTGTGGGTGTTATGCTGCGCCCCTTGCAAGTGCTTTTTTGTATGCCGGTTCAGGATGAAATGGGGGATTGCCTTAAACCCAAAAAACCTCTTTTCCCAAGAATACCTGCTTTTCCTAAGCCCTTAGTTGTGAGCAATTTGGTCTTAATCGAAGGTTTTATTTTTCCCCTTGGTATGTTTTTTAAGGGTTTTTGGGGGGTGGGGGCCCCAGCGAAAGAGGGGTTGGTAGCTTTTGGTTTAAAGTTTGTTTTATCTTCAACTAAACCATTTTTTGTTCTTTGGAGTTTTCAAGACTTTTAAAAAAGGTAGGTGTCGCCCCAAAATTTCAAATTAAATTTCAGGTTTAGTGCTTTGACGTTAAGCATTTTTTAACATGGCAAAAAATTTCATTTTTTTTTGGCCTTTTATATAATGAAGACATCATCGGGGAAATTTAAGAAAAACCCCAAATTTTTTATCAGAAAAAAGGGGGGTTGGACTATCCCCAAAAAAAACGGTGGAAGCCTCCCCCAGCCAGGTTTACGGGCCCCGCTTCCCGTGGGGAAAAAGCACTGCCTTGGGGGGTTTCCCTCATTGTGGGGGAAGGGACTCCAGTAAAAAAAGAAAAAAGTTTTTATTTCAAGTAAACCCCTTTAGCAATTTTAAAAAGGTGCATGTAAATTATTTTTTGTTGCCCTTGGGGGATAAAAAAACCCCGGGAACCGTTCCCAACCCCAATTTGGGTTTTGGAAATTTGTTGTATAAAAAGTTTTAAAAACCCCTATGTGCCCAGTGATCCCCCCAGGTCAAAGATTAGGCCATCAAAGGGTTTTTGAGTAGATTTTTGGTGCCCCCTGATGTGGGAAAGGAGTTTTCTAAAAACGGTGCCAAAAGGTGACGATATTTTGCCCAACAATTTTGACATAAGGCGTTTTTCCCCCGAGGACTATGGGGCGTTTTTTGAGGGGGTTGCCCTTTTAATCCCAGCTTGGGCAAGGGGGTTAAAAAAGGGGCCCAACGTAGGAAATGGTGTATAGGAAAAATTTTTTGGGTTTTTATCGATTAATCCCTTCCCCTTGGCCTTGGGAGCAATGTTTTCAGTCGGGACGGGAAAAGGTTTGGGTTTGGGGTCGAAAGTTAATTTCCTAAAAATTTGGATTGGTGCCCAAAATTTGCATGGACATGTTGGTTTGTTTTTTGGGGTTTAGGACTCCAATGTTCCCCCCTTAAAAGAGGAAAAAAAAGGGGGGAAAATTTAACCTTGGGTTAAGACGCAATTGCCAAGCTAAGTGATTCAGGAGAGAAAAAGGTGATTTGGACGGGGTTTTTGGGTTAAGGGCTTTTCCGATTTCATTGGACAGGATAAAATTTAAAGCATTGCGAGTGAGCGCAGCAACCCCTCAGTTAGGACTTTCCCCCAAGATTGGGACCGAATCTGTCTACGTTTTGGTGGGTTTTCATTTGCCCAAAGCACCCCCAATTGTTCTAGTCCTTAAAAAGTCACTGGAAAATCCAAAGGGATGGACCCAGATCAAAGGGGGAACCCAAAATTGGTTTTTTAAACCGTGGGGTAAATTAGAGGGGTAAAAACCCTTGCGATTATTATTAGGGCCCCCTTTGTTCCGAAGGAAAAAAAGGGGGTTGGGGCGACGGGGGTTCCAAAAAGGGGTTTTCTTTCCGTTTTTGGGGTTTTTCCTTCTGAATTCATCCCCCGGGGGTAAAATCTTTCTTCCTGATAAGGATGAAAAAAAAAAAAATTTGCCATAAACATTCATCAACTGTAAAAGACACATGTGTCTTTTTTTGGGGTTTGTACTTGGGGCCCCTACATTTATATGGGGCAAAACTTGGACAACTTCGACGCGTTTAGGGGGGGGGAAATTTGGGCGATGTTCCCCAAAGAAAGGGGGAATTCATTTACCCGTAATGTGAGAAATAAAAAAAGTGAGGAAAGCTGCCTAGGGTTGGTGGGGGATTGCCCCCCCCCTTTTTCCCCAGGGGGTTGGAAATTTTTTTTTGCGGGCTCTTAGCAGGAGTGAGTTTTTGGGATTTTTCCCTTTTAAAACCCTTGCCCTTCAGGTTAAATTAAAATTTGGGGATTTCAATTGTTTTCTTAAATTTTAGTGAAGGGAGAAATTTAAAATTTCCCTTTCTTAGTTCCTGAAGGCTGCTCTTTCTTCTATATATTTTTTTAAATTTGTTCCTCACACTCTCCCATTTTTTGTTTTATATTGTATAATTTTTTTATACTTTATTTTCTTTGTCCTTTTTCCCCCCACCAAAAAAACCGCTTTATTTAAAATTTAAAAGAGTGCCTTTATTCTTTCATTTCTTTGGGTTTTTTAAAACATTTTCCAAAAATTAGGGGTTTTTAAGTGTCTACGCGTTTGGCCCCCGGCCCTTTTGCCAGGGAAGCTTTCCATTGTCCCGGAACGGGTTAAAGGGGGGGCCCCACGGGCCGTGACGTCACTTTGGCCCCACTACGCGCGCCTTTTAAGATCTGAGGGGCCGTCTTTTACCGGTCTCCAGAACCCGGCCACTCCCGGGGAAAACCTTACGGGGGTGGGGAGTGTTTGTTTGGCATTCTCATTTTCTGGTGAGTTGATATATTCGGCCCCCTAATTTGGTTTTGGTGGCTTTTTAGTTTTATCGGGTTACCCAGTTTTTTTTCCCTTTTTTTGGGGTTTGTTTTTTTTTTTGGGTTTTTAAAAAGCCTGCCCCCGGGCCCCTATGTTTGAAATTTCCCAATTTCCCCCCTGCATTTTTTTGGCTCCCCTGGGTAACGTGGAAAAAATTAATTTCCGGGGGCCCATGAGGGACTTCTGTTGTGGGCTTTATAGTGATTTTATATATTTTCATTTCAGACAAATTTTTATGACGTTTCTTTTACGGGCTTGACTTAAAAATTATGTATCACACCCTTTTAAACCCTCTTTTGGTCTTCGCTATCTCCATCATCCCTGATGCGATTTCTGGAGAATCGAAACATGTTGGGAAAGGGACCAATAGTTTATCTATAGGGTTAGATTTCTTTGCAGGGTCAGGTTCCTGCCAGGACCGCCCTTATTGGGGCGATATGCCTGTTATTGTTGATAGGCTAGGGCTCAAGAGCTCCCGCCACCTGAGGGTCGGGTTAGGGACTTAGATCAGTCGCTCCCAGTAGGTGAGCCTTCTCTTTTTTTGTTGTTTTCTCTAGGGCGCCACCTAAGTATGTAATTTTACTTATAATTATCTATTAAAAGTTAAGTTTTATAGCCTTTCTTCCTTCACATGGTTTTTCGTATTAATTGGCTTTAAGGATTCCTCTAGTGGTCACGCTCCAAGTGATTACTTTAGTACACTTTTTCACTATGTTTTTGTACTTTCTGCATTCTCCATATGTGATTAATACTGTCATATTTTAATAGTTGGTCATGACAATACCAATTATTATTTTTTATTGTTTTTTTTCCCTAATATGATGTATTGGAAAGGGTTTTTTATTAAAATTTTAAAATGTGTGTATTTTAAAAAAATTATTTTTAAATATGCACTTTTTACATTTTTTTTTGTTGCATAATAAAACTTAATTGATTTATAGTACACTGCAATCCTACTTTTGCAGATTACTGCAATCCTATTAGGATTACTAACATTGCAGACCTGGAAGTGTTCACTAGGCCTCTGCTTCCTTGACAAACATTCAGCTCTTTTTACAACTGAGTCATGGGGACCAAAAGGGTAACCACAGAATACCCCCGTCTAATGGCTTAGTAGCTAAAGACACTTTTAAGCATGGCATCTAAAAGTCAGAGTTATCTTTGACCACAGCAGTTGCAGGTGGATATCAGCTTCATAACACAACCGACACCGACTGTGTATGGATTGGACTCAGGTCTAAAATTAAAACATGGCCTTGTAGATCTAAAATAGAAGCTTGTTGCAGCAAGGAATGCTAAAGTGATCTCAGATGTGTCCACCTACTTCCTTGCGGCAAATATTTACAAATGTGTACATGAAAATGATTTCATTAACAGGATAACTTCTTTGTATGAACTTAATAAGAACATCTGGATTTCACAGGAGAGGTGACACCATCTTAATTATATCGTTAATGCAAACAGCAACTCCCACTTTATTGGACTCAGGCTGTCCATGTGTGTCTTGGAAAACCGCGTGTAATACTTTGGGCGACGTATGAATTCTGGCACTGACAGTCCAGTTGTAAATCGCTTTAAGGTAGTATAGACTTCACCAGAATGTATGAACCTGTTCTTCTGCAGGTCATACATACAGGCGCAGTGTAGTGCCAATACAACAAGTCTGGCTCAGGCACCACCTTTAACTTGGTCTGGCTGTTCTAACTGTTCTGCGCCAAAGTTTTGGCGTCAAAGAATCATAATTGTGTCTATTTCTACTAATGTGGTGTGACGCTCCCAGAACGCCCCAAAAGTTTGGCGCGCTTAAAAGTGTCTTTGGCGCGATACCGAGGCACTTATCGCACCAAAGTTTGGAGTGCGCCTGTTTATACATATATAGAACTGGTCTACTACAGCTTTTTGAGGCCAGAATTCTGGAGCAGCCCCATTCATACATGTCGCCCCCCTGAAACATCTGTTGGAAATGTGCAGCCAATAGCAGATGCAGTTATTTGGCTGGGGTCTTAGAAGATCACAGAGGCAGCTCTGGTACAAAAGAACTTAATAATTAGACAATCTCCAAGCTAATGCTCCAAAATATTTTTTCTTCACTAAAATATCTTTATGTTGTGTCAGACATAACTACTGCTCTATTTAGCTGTAGTTACAATATGTGTGGATGCTTGCTCTCCAAGTGAGATCAATACCATATTTTGGTCTATGTTCATTAAAATTAGACAGTGCTGGCCAATACTACTAGAGAATGTCAATTAGGCTGACCAAGATTAGAAAAACATGGCTGTCGCCTTAAAAAAAAGTGCAACATCGGTTGTGTGTGGTACTGCAGCTCAGTTTCATTAAAATTAATGGGACCTGAACCACAAAAACACAAACAATCTGTGGACATGTGGTGCAGCTTTTGGAGGTCAACGGACATGTTTTTCTAATCCTGAAAACCCTATTACCAGACAAAGGGTTTAGCCAAAGGTAATTTACAGCTAGCAGTCCAAACAGAGCTGTGGTCCCTGAGAGCTTCAAAGGCCCCTCAAAAATACTCCAATACTTGAAATAGTATGTGTGAGGCCCAGTTACAGATTTTGATTTGAGACTGATTATTTTTATACTGTATTTAGCTTAACATCCATACAAGTGATGGCAGCACTGGAAGTTGGTCACAATAAATAGAATAGACAGAGTAGGGCTATAAAGAATGAGTTATCTCCTTTTCACTGTTTTGCATCTCTGCCAAATGCAAGAAATGGGAATTTCCCATCTCTTCCCCTACCTAATCTTTTTAATAAATGTGGACCTACCCAGAGAGCCATTCACATGAAAGAGTAGTTTTGTGCCAAAATACTGTCTATGGAGATCAGTGAGAGGATTTAGAAGGAGGCAGCAAACACGAGGAGGTGGCAAATGTTGAGAAACACTATTAGGTAAACATTGCAGTGACAAAATCTGTCCAGTCAGCTCCCCTGTGCTTGTATAAAAAGGCAAGGATTGACTCTGACATCTCTCCACAAACTGAGCTCTGGCAGTTTGGGAAGGAGGCAGAGCACTGACAATGGCGACTACTTCCTACTGACTTTGTGCCTTGGCATGCTGGGTAATTAACATATAATTCCTCAGGTAACACTATAACTACAAGCACAATGCAACTTAATTATACACGGACAATAGAAAATGTATAAAAAATGCAATATATAGCTCTGAACCCTATAATAGACAATTGTCCACAGCACGCTAGAACAGTCCGGGAGAATGCAAAAACTCGTCTGACATTAATAGCAAAATTAAAACTTGTGATGACAGAACGTTTGCAGGTAAAAACATACACATAGCCATTTACTCTCAACCATAGCAGTTTTATATTGGAGGCATCAATAAGTATATAAATAGTTTTACATGCATGAATGCTTTCACCACAATTTTTGCTGTTGCAGATAATAGCAAATTATAATGACCTGCTTATTTATGTCATATCTATCTGTCTGTCTAGCTATCTAGCGATTTATCTATGGTTAATCAATTACCATGCATATATCATTATCTGTCAACTGTCCAGTCACTCAACAGACTGATTCAAGTACTTATTTATATACCTACAGTGTATAAATAATACTTATAAATATTATCTCACCATATATGATAAATCAATCAACCAATCCCTTCATAAATGAATATATGCTTTTGTTTTTGCTTACACACACTTTATATATATATATATATATTATTATATATATTAATATATATATATATATATATATATATATATATATATTCCGTCATGGGGGACATGTATGAAAACTGTCTTGGTCTAAGACTTTCTTTGTTGTCCATAGCAACCAATCAGAGCTCCATTTCCATTTCATATGGTGCTGTGAAAAGATAAAGGGGCACTCTGATTGGTTGCTATGAGCAACAAAGAAAGTCTTAAACCTAGACAATTTTCATACATGTGCCCCTAGGTGCCTGATACAAAAGTGTAAGCTACCATGTTTAGATATAGATGTGACACAGAGCTAACGTACTCCAAAAGAGGCTGTGTTTGCTCTACAATTTCTAATGTTTCTGACACAGTATGCTATAAGATACCTTTTCAAAATGTGCCAACAGACACCTGCGACATAGGGTCAAGTTGGATGTGAATTGGGTCTAATATTACCATTTAGTGACTTAATATTAACAAGTAGGATTGAAAATAATAACACTAAATAAAACCTCTGAACTAAAATAACTATACAACACTGGTAATACTATCAAACAGTCACTAAATACTGCCATATTGTGACTAAATAATGCCATCATTTCATTTTCAAATATTACACCATTTAGGGAACAATTCAGTGGCTACAAAATAATACCACCAGTAAAGCACCTACACAGTGAATGGGAAAAACTGTGATAGCATGGCTATCTCTCAATTCTCTGAGACCTGCTTATAGTGGACTATGAGCTGGCCTCAGACCTAAACTTGTGAAATGACCCCTCTAAAAGCTTTTATAGTCATATAAACTCTCTGTCTTTTAACACTGGCATCCACTTACCCTCAGTACATTTGGACACCAGATCCATAAATGATTTTAGACCTCACACTAGACAACTAAATTATTCAAACCCCTAAATTAAACAAACCCCAGACCAAACCTGTAAATTAGTCAGACCAAATCCCTAAACTAAGTAATCTCATACACGATCCATCAAATTAATACGAGTACAGACTTCACCCCCAGGGCCTCTTTAGCTCTTGTTACCCACCATCCTGGTGCCAGGCAGCACATACACCCTTGTGTAATAGATCAGCAATAAACTGGAAAAGTTTTTATGCTACTTCCCATAGAGCACTATCCCCAGCACTGGACTTCCGCTGCCAAGAGTAAAAAACTGCTATTTTTTGTCTGAATGTTTGTAAGTAGAGTCAATGAAACTATGCTATCTGAAAAGGGGTCTAAGACAAAGTCAAATGCTAATTTTGCAAATAAACCATTGAAAGAATATATGCTACAATGTAATTATAGTTTTAGTTGTCGGATGTGATATATGTAGCATAATATTTTTTGTTAACTCTATCACAAAGCATTCCCTGCCCAATACTACACTATTTCATTCCTCATATAATATAATGTAAATGAACTAATTGCACAGAACTATTAAAGAGACAAAGAGCGACATTTCTGTATTTTGGCGCCCAGGCGCCAATTTTTTTGCGCGCCGCATTAGTAGCGTAGAATGTGCCTGAATCTATGAACCTGTTCTACTGCGGGTCATAGATTTACTGCTTTCTAGCTACTAAACGACAATTCTGGTTCAGGTAACCACTTTTAAAGTAGTCTACCTGTTCCAGCAGTAATGCATCTGGATTTGTCGATCAAAAGTCATAAATGTGTAGAATCGTACGGTTTTAGTGCGACATCCCTCCAGCACCCCCCCCCCTCTCAGACGCATTACAAAGTGCTGCAGGCGATTTATAATGTGCCTAATATTGGAGCACCCCTGATTAAAAATATAGTGAACAGGGCTGCACCATTTCCCAGGCTGAAAAGACGCCAGACTTCTGGCGCAGCCCCGTTCATACATGTTGCTCAAATAGTCTTCTTAAATTTACACATAGGGAGACATGTATGATCGGGTTTTTCACCCTTTTCTGGCGTAATATGCGCCAAAGTGAGCCAGCTACGATGTTTAATGCGCCAAACATATGTGTTAGGCGCATTGTTCGTAAGACTCGACACTTTTTAATGTGCCTAATATGAGGGGGTATTATGAAGGCGTTATGGAGGCGTGTCGCACCACACTCGTAATATTAGACACATATATGAATGTGGTTCGGCAAAACTAGGTGCATTACTGCTCAAACAGGCAGACATATTTCAATGTGGTCTGCCTGAGCCTGAGGAGTCGAAGTGGAGCTAGATTTGCTGTTAGTTAAAAAAAGTGCCTTATTTCTCAACTTACAATAGTACAATAATAAAAAGTAATTTCTGATAATTGTCAAACTATATAAAATTTAATTATTTAAATGTAAATAAAAACATTTATCATATAAAAATATATAATATCCCAAAAATGTAAAAATATCTTCTATAAAATGTATTTAAAATTAAAAGAATCTAAAACTAGTTTTACATTAAACAAGCCACTGATGTTGTTGTTCAGATTTTTAAATTTTAACTACAATAAATTCAAAATTTATTTTTGCTGCTTTCACCCTTTATTCTACATACAGCAAGAGCAAGTACACCACAGTTCTTGCTGGGACCTGTGGTCCACCAAGCAGATCACTACCATAGTTTCTATTCACTGACATGGTATTCTAATGACTTTTCTTTTATTTCCAGCCTGTCTATAGCCTTTATACATGTTTGCCGCATTACAGTACCAAACACACAGGCGAAGCACAATGAACTTTAGACACCATTTATGATCACACAAAAAACACTTTCATACATTCAGGCGCATTATGCACTGAAAAATAAATGAGAAAATGAACTTCGATGCACCTAGTTCCATACATGTCTCCCATACTTTGATGTTGGCTACCATATATTTTCTTTCTAACCAATTACACAATGGCTACAATGCTGCAGGTTACTTAATCCTACTCCAACGTATGCATTTCCTGAAAAATTTCAAATTAAATTGAGTTTTTATACTTTTCTGTAGCCATGTGCCTTGCTGTTCCTACAAGTACCATCCGTTGGTGTGTGAAATCTGAGCAAGAATTGAAGAAATGCAGAGATTTAAGCGAAACCTGTTCTAGTGACAAGACCACCCTGACCTGTGTCCACAAAGCCAGCACTGATGACTGTATCAAGGCCATTGCTGTAAGATTATATAAAGCAACTATAACTGATATTATTCTGTTATTTTTAAATACCTGTGTAATGCATAATTAGTGGGAATCTTAACTTTGGACCACCAGCAATTTCAAGAATTAAGGGACTACAGCACTGATTCAGGACTACGGCACCATCATGGTCTTAACTTGTATATCTCTATTCAAGTGATTGGGACAGGCTACAGTACCCAGCATAGTCAGGTGGCATTGACCACTTTTCTGGGACACAGCACTAAATCAGCAATGTATCCCCTTATTTCTCATGATCCATGTGGGACTCAGATTTCAGTCTCCCACCAGTCATAAAGCAATAACATATCCTAGTAATATGCCAAAATATTATGAGCGGAAAGCCCTTTTAGCCCTCCCTCTATATTAAATGTAATAACCTACTAATGGGTGATTTGACTAGAAAATGCTGCTGTCACCATAACCGATAGGTGGGATCTTTTCAGCATACTGTAAATAGGAACTAGAGCGTATATATGATAGAGAGACCTTTGTGGTTGCTATGTGCTCCCTGTAAAGAGGGGACTTAATCATAATTCCTTTTAAGTGGACCTGTGTTGTTAACAAGAGAGTAAGCTATTGGCTCAAATTACATTAAAGGGGTTGTCTCGCTACAATGATTGGGTTTTAATTAAAAGATCTTTAAAAAAACAAGCAGCTTTGCAATATATGTTCATTACAAATGTCCTACTGATTTTGAGTTAGCCCTGTTAGTAGGAGTGCATCAGCTTCTCAAATTTCTATAGCAGCCTGTTGATCTTTATCTTACTGGCTGTCTGGTCTGTATGACTCATCACCTTTGAAGACAGGTCAATGCAGAGAGCCCCTCCTGCACAGAATGCTTCTGTAGTGGAGGGAGGGGGAGTGAGGACTCTGGCTTCTGTGTCCATGCTGCCTGGATTAACCCTGTGTGTGCCTGCTTCCTCCTGCTCTCTACACAGATAGATGTGACAGCAGTGACCCTGTGTGTTACTATAATCATGATGTGTCTGTGGAGCTGTCACTATACTAATACTATACAGATCAGACATGTGAATATTTCATGCTCTGCTGTACTAGTGCCTGAGTATAGTAACACTTCCCAGCTGCCCTGTGTCTGTTCTGACAGGATTTGTTGTTGCTGGAGATGTGGAGACTTGTAAGCTAAGCAGGGGATATAGGAACACTTGCATCCCCTCTGCTCTGCTATTAGCATACAGCTTCACAGACCTCTCTACACTCATAGATCAGCCCTCTCCTGCAACAGACCTAGGCAGGCACACACAGGGTTAACTCTGGCAGCAAACCCCCTCCCCCTTGCTGTATAGAAGTTATGGAGCTGCCTGTGTGCTGAGGTGAGGGGGGGGAAGAGGGAGCAGAAGAGACAGACCAAGAAGCACGCCCCTCAATTCAACTATCAGGCTCACTGACAGGCTGAAAGCTTGTAATGAGACAACTCCTTTAAGGGTAATCTGCTTTCAGAAAGGAGTATTTTTGTTAAAACCAATATTAGAATTTTTTGGCTATATTTATTTTTTTATTTTGGCAGACCTATGCGATTAAAATGACATAACATATTATCATTCTCTAGCTGTGAAAGAATTTTTTCTATTGCGGGGCAGACTAATCTCACTATACTTTAGCTGCTACTTATTTCTATGTAGTCTTGTTACAAATAGTAGGTAATAACATAATGATAGCTCCTTTGTTCTCTCTTCAGGCATAAATGAGATTCTACTAGATCACAGGCTACACATAAACAGAAAATAGGGTAATCTTTTTCTGCACTGAAGAGGGGTTTCTTCACAATTACAGAGGTCAGGCGTTTCCTGTAGTCCTTGACTAAATTTGCACACACTGCAGCAGGGATTTTAGCCCACTCCTCCGTGCAGATTTTCTCCAGATCTTTCAGGTTTTTGGGGCTGTCACTAGTCTACATTGAGTTTTAGCTCCCTACAAAGATTTTTGATTGGGTTTAGGTCTGGAGACCAAGAATTGAAATGCTTCTTACAGAGCCACTCCTTAGTTGCCCTGGCTGTGTGTTTTGGGTCATTGTCCTGCTGGAAGACCCAGCCATGACCCACCTTCAATGCTCTTACTGAGGGAAGGAGGTTTTTGAACAAAATCTTGCGTTACATGGCCAGATCCATCCTCCCTTCAATACAGTGCAGTCCTGCTGTCCCCTTTGCATAAAAGCACCCCCAAAGTATGATGTTTCCCCCCCCCCCATGCTTCATGGTTGGGACTGTGTTCTTGGAGTACAAACTCATCCGTCTTCTTCTTCCTCCAAACACAGTGAGTGGAGTTGATAGTTGATACCAAAAAGCTCTATTTTGGTCTCATTTGACCACATTACCTTTTCCCATGCCTCCTCTATATCATCCAGATGGTCATTGTCAGACTTCAAACAGGCCTGGATATGAGCTGGCATGAGCAGGGGGACCTTGTGTGCCCTGTAGGATTTTAATCCATGACAGCATAGGGTGTTACTTATGGTAATCTTTGAGACTGTGGTCCCAGCTCTATTCAGGTCATTGACTAGGTCCTTCCCGTGTAGTTCTGGACTGATTCCAGACCATTCTCACAATCATCCTTACTCCACAAGGCGAGATCTTGCATGGAGCCCTTAGACCGATCCATTCTTTGTAGGCTTGAAAACTTGCAAAATCACCAGTGCAACAAATAGTTATTTTCCCCACTGTAGATTATATATATAATCTACAGTGGGGAAAATAACTATTTGATACACTGGTGATTTTGCAAGTTTTCAAGCCTACAAAGAATGGAGAGGTCTCGTAGGTACAACTTCGTCCTGCATAAGGCTGGGATGGGCTACAGGACAATAGGCAAGCAGCTTGGTGAGAAGATATATATATATATATATGATATATATATATATATATATATATATATAATATATATATATATATATATATATATATACACGCACACAACTGCCCAGTTACAAAATACCTGGCTACCTACTAAAAAGCAAACCCTTATTTTGTTTTTTTTCATTCATCCGAATGGCCACAAGGTAATGTTTCTCTTCTAGCCCCTGCTCTATGTAAAATTATTATGAGAAGTGAATTGAGTGCATTATTAACGGTTTGCTGGGAGTCTATTTCTGATATTAAAGCTTTTGGGTGCTATTTAATTTTCTAAAGCCTTTGGAAGTTCTAAACTATGAAATTAAAACTCTTTTGACCTCAAGTCTCATAAAAATAGAAAAATGACTTTGCCCACTGCAGCTATTCAAAATTTAGCCCTTTTCCTGAATCTTACTATAAAAATGCAATGTAGACTGATTGACAGAAAATGGCTTTGGAGCCTATTACAGTCAGTCTTATTCCACTGGATACTTGCTTTGAATTGTCACAGGTGCCCATCACACCACTACCACATCTAGAAAAAACGTGGCCACACAGCATGTTAAACACGTGGATTTATCATGGTTTTAAAACGTTAATATTGTTGTGGGCTTTGATGACCAGGCCATTTTTTTAAATCTTTTTTCTACTCATTATGGTTTATACACAGGGCCGTTCCTAGGGGCGGGCGAGGCGGGCGGTCGCCCGGGGCGCCGAGGCTCCACTCACCCGAGGGGAGGCGCCGCCCGTCTCGCCCGTCCGGAGAATAGCCCCTGGCTAACGGCCGCGCAGAGCCACTCAGCAGCTGCATGCACTCGCTGTGCAGCTGCAGGTACAGGGAAGGAGGCGGGACGGATCGTTCCCGTCCTGCCTCCTCCCCTGTATCAGCGTCACAGGGGGCGCACAGCTTTCACCGCGCCCCCTGCAACGCTCAATCTCCTCGGCTGGCAGCTCTGCCACCGAGGAGATCTCTGGGAGCTGCGTGCAGCGTAAGTGGTGTGGTGACGTCACGCCGCTTAAACTGCTCTGCAGCTCCCGGACTTGGACGCGTGGACCGTGGGATCGTGGTCAGGTGAGTAATTGTTTTATATTTTAAAAATTAGCTCAGGGGGCATCTAGTGGAAACTGGGCTACAGGGGGGCTCTACAGTAGCATCGGGGCTACAGGGGCATTCAGGGGGCCCGCGGGGGGGCATTACGGGGGGGCATCTCAGGATCGGGGGCACTAGGGGGCATCTAAAGGCTACGGGGGCCTCCGGGGGAAATCTCATTTAGGGGCATTGGGGGGGTCTCAGGGGCACTGCGGGGGCATCTACAGTACGGGGGCATCTAAAAGGCTACAGGGGCACTCGGGGGCATCTCCCGGGGGGCATTAACGGGCTACGGGGGGCATCACAGGGGGCATCTGCAGGTACGGGGGGGATCTACGGCTACTGGGGGCTTCTGAAGGGGGTCATCTACAGGCTAAGGGGGGAACTACAGGGGGCTCTCGGGCAAAGGGGGGCATCCTAAGGCTAAGGGGGGTACTACGGGCTACAGGGGGTATCTACTGGCTACAGGGGGTATCTACGGCTACGGGGGGGCCAAGGTAAGGGGTTAGGGGGGGGCTACAGGGGGGAAATCTCTGGCTAAAAGGGGGGCCTTACTGGCTACAGAGGGGGGATCTCTGGCTACAGAGGGCATCTCGGGGGGCATCGCGGGGGGGAAATTTAGGGCTAAAAGGGGGCATCTATGGCTACAGGGGGAATCTAGGGTACAAAGGGAGCATTACTGGCACAAGGGGGAACTACGGCTAAAAGGGGGGGAAACTACTGGCTAAAAGGGGGGGGCATCTTTTGGGCTACAGAGGGGATCACGGTCAAATCTACGGGTTTTTGGGCGGGGGGGGCATCTACTGGTTGGGGGGGGTCTACCCTGGGGGGAGAACTGGCCGGGGGGGAAATTTCCCGGCTACGGGGGGATCTACCGGCTCAAAGGGGGCATCCCCTGGTACAGGGGCATCTATGGCACGGGTATCTATGCTGATAAAGTGAGGAGTCTAAGATGTTTGTTTTGAAAATTCTACAGTAAAGAGAAGGCGGGAAAAACATTATGAAGGTTGGGAAGATGGAAAGAAGGACAGACAACGAAAATTTTTTTTCGAGTTCCCCGAAAGTGCCTGGATGTAACTTTACGTAATCAATTAAAGTATGCAGAGCCTGTGTACAGCTGGTATCCATGTTGTATGGTCACTGTACCCGGTAATTTTGGGTTGTTTAATGGTTTTACTCAGTTATGGCGTTTGTATTTTCGGTCATTAGTGTGGTGAATGTGTTTTATAGGACATTGTACTTTACCCCGGGGATTCTGGCTGTTTGTAGCGGTTTTATTTGGCAACTGTAGGACTATTATTTAGTATTTTTTTTTAAAGTAGCACATGGGTAAAGCTTGTTGTTTATTTAAGATTTGGTTGTGGTATGCACTGTTTTTCATTTGGGCTTAGTTAGGGGGGAGGGTGGGGGGGGGGGGGGCAAAAATTTTCTTCCCCCTTTCCCTGAGTGCAATTTGCCTGGGAAACGGCCGGTTTATACATACTTTATTTTTTATTTGTTATGCACTTTGTAGAGCAGGGGTGGATTAGTTAAACTGAAACCATGATATAACTGCTCTAAAATCAGCATAAACACTTCAGAGGGTTGGAGCCATATGCCTGCCACTGGACTCCCAGGGCACAAATCCACCTTCAGTTCCAACTCTTTGGGCGACATGTCGCATTACGATTGTGCAATTTGTTTGTGTATTTTGTGCCCAAAAAACTCTTGATGCCCCCATTCTCTATATAAATGAACTGTAATACACAAAAATTTGGTGCATTATACGCCAGGCACAACACATTTGAATGCGCTAAAGCCTCAAAAAAGAGCAATGTTCCTTTATGCCCTACATTATGCAATGCCCATGGGCCCCAAATTTTTTTTACTATAAAATTTATTCCAGACACCAGATTTTTGAAAGGTTCATACATTCAGGTGCACTTTACACTGATTTAAAATACCTAAAAATTGCCGTGCCGTTGCCACTTTTTGAACATGTCGCCCTTTGTCTCTAGTATATCACCAACCACCAGCTGTAACTTGTTTTGCAAAAGAAGAATCAATTATTGTACAATTGAAAACAGTATCAAATTCCTGTACATTATAATTTTCCAAAAAACATATAGCCAAATATAGCCAAAAAAGGTATAGGAGAGTTGGAATCTCCAGAAAGGGAGAGGAAAAAAGGGGAAGTACCGGGGACCTTATTACCTTTGTAAAGCTGATAAGGGAAACCAATAAAACAGTGGGCAGAGGAAGAGGTGCAGGCAGGACCATCAACATGGGCTGTTATCTGTGCAACACAGAAGGATGGAGTGGAGGCAAACTCTTCTGCACTGTGTTTTCTACTCACTATTAGTGTTGAGCGATTACGTTGACCATCGAATCGGCGATGGTCGATAGTCCCATCATCGACAAGATAGTCGATAGTGAGGGGGTCGATTATGAGCGATGCCCCTTAAAGTCTTGGGAGAGCAAAAAACCCCTTTCATTTTTACACCCAAACAGGGTGGAAAAGCGGAATTAAATCCCAACAGTCAAATGGATACGTGCAATCTTGGGGAAACACATTGGGCTATAAAAGCCCAAAAAAAAAATCAACCCATTCACACCCCCTGTCTTGTAACAGCAGCCTTTTAAATGCATCACCCACAAAAATTAAAATGCCAGAAGGCAGATGATTTGAACCTCATCTTACTTGAAAGGACATTAAAATTCCCCTGTCGGGAACGCAGCATGACCCCCCAAAACCCTTTTGCATGCCCCCCCGATTTTAAAGTCCCCCGGAAAAAGGGGAATTTTTTCAAAAACCTTTTTAGTTGAAGGACATGATATACTTCCGGGGCCAAGGGCATGAGCCCCAAACCTGCATGATCACAGATTCAAAAAGTGCCGGGGGGAAAAAAGGAGTCTTTCAACCCCCATTTTAGTTGAACTGGACATTGACTTTACCTGCCCCGGGCCACCGCAAATGACCCCAAAAACGCATTACCCCCAGAAAAAAAATTTGGCGGGAAAAGGAGTTTTTTTAAACCACCTTTTTAGTTTCACTGGACAAAATTTATGTCCCTGTCCTGGGTAGCGTTGCCCTCCGTATTGAGTGCGGACCAATTGAGCTTCATTTGGGAAATAGGGGTGGTTAACGCCCCTGTTCCACCCAGGTGCCCTTTTTTTTGGGATTCTTTTTCTTATTTTCTCAACGTTGGGGAAAAATTGTTTTGTACTTTGTTTCTTTCCCTGCTCCATACCCCATGTCCTTGAAAAAACCTACATTGGGCGTTTTCCTTTCCCCCTTGTCAATTCAGAGGAATTTTTTTACCAGCTTTTTGTACATGCAAGTTTTTTAGTAGTTTAATTCAGAAAACACATTTTAAAAATAGGATGGAATCCCCCCTTTTTGTTTCTCTTTTTTTTAATTGTTTTTAATGGGTTGTCTCAATACGGGGTTGATAGCTATGTTAAAGATCTTGCAAAAAACAAGTCTTTTTGGGGAATATGGTCCATTAACAGTGCCCTACCATTCCGTTTCTGACAGCACCATCACCCTTGACCCACCTTACAATTGTGAAGAAAAATTCTTTAGAAACATTTTTTTTTTAATAGGCCCGTATTTATAGCTGCATTTCAAAGCAAAATGCCCCCAAAAATTAAAAGCATGAGCCTTGAGCCTTTGGAAAATTTGAAAAAAAAAAATGTTGTTGAAACAAAATTTTTTTTATAATGGACCTTTAGTATGCTGCATTTCAAAGCAAAATCCCCAAAAAAAATTAAAGCATACCTTGACCCCTTTTGGACAATTGGAAGAAAAAATGTCTTTTTTAGAAACAACATTTTTTTTAAAGTACCTGTAGTATTGGGCATTTAAAAGCGCATGCCCAAAAAAAAATTAAAAAAAATGGACTTCTCACCCACTGTTAAAAATTGTGGGGAAAATGCCCTTAAAGCCTTTTCGTTCCAAAGGACATGATTATTGGTTCTCACAGTACAACCCCCAAAAAAATTAAAAATTGACTTCTAGCCACTTTTTAAAAATTGTAGGGAAAAAGCCACTTAAAAGCCAATTTCTGTTCCAAGGACCATAATTATAGCTTACTTACAGCAAATGCCCTCAAAACCTTGACAATGCAAAAATTCTAAAGATAAATGAGTAAATGGAATACGGTGTTGCATGAAACCTTGCTGCTTTTACGTCTCCTCCAGCAAAACCAGCAAAAATAATTTGTTGGGAAAAAAAATAAAAATTTTGCAGAAGAAGTGATCATTTTAAAAAAATTTTTTAAAAGGGGGACCTTTTTCTTTTTAAGGGGAATGTGGAGCCCGGCAATAATCGGTGACCTCGGCAATTGGGGCCACAACATCACAGATCCTGCCATTTCATCTTGTGAAGTCAAAAAGATCCACATTTTTGGGGGGAAAACCCGGAGGGTTTTTTTCTTAATCCCCCCCAAGCTGTCTGAAGGTCGCTAGATATGACGCGGCTGTGGGCAGGACAACACCTCTATGGGTGGCGAGCGAGCTTGGGCCTTTTGTCCTTTTTTGGAACCCCAGAAGTCTATTGGCCGGAAACATCCAAAAACAGGGTGTTGAGACGGATAGTCGTGCCCCATGTTTTAAAGCGGGTCTCTGTGTATTGGATTGTGCCCGCATTGCATGGTTGGTGAGGTGGTAAATAAAGTTTGCCAGGGGTCCCAAAAAATTAGGCTTCTGCCACCTTGCCTGCGCTGCTGTGCCGCTACGGCTATTTTGGACTCTATGCTGCCCGTCCTGATGTTTTTTCCACCCGGAAATTTGGGAAGTGAAGCAGAGAACAGATGTCAAAAATTGATCAATCAGAAGGTCTCCATTTCGCATTTTATCTCTATTTGGGTGGGGGGGAAAGGAAAGTGCTGAGTTTTGTTTTGTACCGGGGATCCAGGGGGGTGGGCCCCCCAGTAAAATGTTGTTATTTTGATGGCCCTTAATGCGAGGATCGTTTGGGGGAAAAGGAGCATCCCAAACACCCTTGAGAGATGGAGCCTTGATTTCCCAAGCAGCTGGGTCGAGGGGGACTAGCAAAAAGAATTCTCATCTTTCCCCGCCCTAAATTGCGCCAACCCCTTTCCAAGGCAAAGGGGCGTCGGTAACGTCGGTGTTAGAAATTCCTCCTCCTCCCTGCCCCGGCAAGCTTTAACACGCCCTGACTTGGCCTGAGATGATGGGGACCTGAGAGCGATGCCCACCTTTCAAAGCTCTGGAAAACCCAACCACTGCCTAATAAAACCGATGAAATTGAAAATGTCGGGCCTTGTGGTTTTGGGAAGGAAGGGCTCCCTGTCCACTCTTGTCCGTCTCCTTCCTCCCTTGTGGCGAGACCTGTTGTTTCGAGGTCCACGTTTTCCGAAATAAGATCACCACAAGTCATCTTGCAAGGGCATTGTCCCATGACCCTTTTTGGGGGCTTCTTAAAAATTTAAAAAATTTGGTGCAGAGCTCTTTCACGCCTCCACCTTCGTGGCCAAACCCCGGGGCCGCCCGCTGCTTGTCAGGCCATGTGTCACTTCGTATGCTAATGCATTCCTCTGCCACAATCGTGGAGCAGGGGGGGTGGAATTCCACAGTTGCCACGTCAACAAAGAAGGGTTTAGGGAGGGGACTGGGGCGCTGGGAAAAGCGCCCGGGGGATAAGCAGGGGGCAACGGCGGGAAAGGGGAACTTGACTTCGGCCTTCCCTGCAGGCAGCCAGGGGCCCGGTTTTGTTTTGAAATTTTTGGACGACAAAGGGTTTATGACCTGGCCAGGAAGGGGGTGCTAGTCTACCATCTTTTAAAGGGGCCAGCAGATTTGCCCGTTTTTCGCACTCCACCTTTTCCCGGGGACAAGGTTCTGGCACCCGCCCCGTCGGTTCTTGCGGGGAGCCTCCACAGCCCTGATGTGGTGGACGGTCTCCAAGACAGTTTAATTTCAACACGGCCCGGTTTTTTGGGACGTGATGCACCCGAGGCCTTGGGGGGAAAGAACCCCGCACCATCCCTGCGGTTTTTTAAGAGCGTGCGCCGAGCCCGAGAGCCAGTCACCACCCGAGAATCCACCCAGCTCCCCAGTAGTGTCAAGAATTTAAAACGGCCTTTGGCCGTGCTTACTTCCATGTTGGTGGTCAGATGGGGCTTTTCAGCCCAGATCAGGGCAAGCGTTGAAATTTTATGACACTGGCTGGCCAGGGCGGGCGTTTTCTGAAAGAAAAGCCCGCTCGGGATTGGTATTGGGGGGGGAAGGGCCATGACGTGGCGGAACCACTTTGTCCCCAGACGGAAAGGGGAACTTTCCAAGGCCAAAACCCGGCAATGCCCAAATTCAGGCTTTTGGCTTTGGATGGTTTTTTGGGTTAAAAATGTTTCTTCTGCCCCAAACTGGAAGACAGAAATGGGGCCAGATGGCCCCCTGTCGGGGTGAGGTCGTCAAAAAAATGGCGGAAGGAGAAGGGGTAGGATGGGTCTCTGGTGGTGCTGGTGGTACTCGGGGGGAAGGGGGGGAGGTGAAGCGGAGACGATCCCCCGATCAAACTTGAGAGACATGGGCAGTGAGGAACGCTTGGTGGTGGCGGGGGGAGGGGGCGGAGCAAGGGTGTGACGTGGGTTTGGAGGCCCGGGTCATCTGGGTTTTTTTGGGCCCAAGTTTGCCTCCATTTCAATCATGCATTCGGATGTGACTAACAGTTTGGTGGGGGTTAACCACCTAAGGGCTTGCCTTTACTTATGCGTTTACGGTAAAGGGGATATGCATCCTGGGGGAATCAAGGCTTGGTCAAAGAAAGGGCCCAGGCTTTGGGGGTCTGGACCTTTTTTCGGCGATAAGCGAGGGGGGGTTTTCGCGACCTGGTGGCGGAATTTTAAACAGCGGACTTCTCCCCGCCCCTTTTCCCTTTTTGAGGGGGAACCCCCTAGACATACCCATCGTTTCCTCTGTCCAGTGATGAACGCTCGCAAGGAAATTCTGCTGAAAAGACCACGTTGGATCCGCAATGTCGTCTCCAACATCAACACAGGTGACTTGGTCTCCCGAAATTTTTGCATCCGGGCTGCGGGCTACAAACAAGAGGGGGTGCAGGCGTTGCCGCCGGGGCCCGGGATTTTTGCCCATTGACGGCTTCCTTATCCCCTCTGAGGATCAGTAACTGGGGGTCAGAGCAGAAAAATTCCCCTTTTGGGCCCCTTGATCTTTTAAAAATCCTTCTGACCCAACCGCATTTTGTCACAAAGGGTCTTCGAAAATGGGTTTTCCCCAGGGTGGGTACACGAGTTGAATTTGGGTGCTCATGTTGGACGGATGCTGGGGATGCTGATGATTTACATTTGTGGCCGTGACTGGGAGGAGAGGGGAAGACTGCGGTGAGGGTTCTTTTAAACCCCTGAAGGACAATTGGCGAGTGTTCGTTCAGATTCACAGGGCCTGACCCACGTGACAGGCTGACGGTTCCCCGCAACTGACGATCCGCTCAGCTGTTGTGCCAGCACTGGAAGGGGGCACCCTTTTCTCTTTCCCTTTCCCCATGCCCACCCCCTCTTTGCTCGCTTACCCCGAATTTCGCTTCATGTTCAGAAATAAAAAATTTTAAAAAGGTTTGGAAGAGTTTGGAAAGTCTTTATTAAAAGACGGCAAATACAGCTATTTTCAAATCAAAAACAAATTCTGGGTTCAAAAATAATGCAAAAGAAACTATCAAAAACTGGCCCGCGCCAAAGTGAAAAAAACACTACTGAAAAAGTATTCGGATAATAAAGGGTATTTTTTGGGGACCATCAATTCCCTGTGGGGACTATAAAATTGCTGATTCAAATTTAACTGCAAAAAGATCTATCAACAAAGCTGGCCTGCGCCAAAGTTTAAAAAAACGTACGAAAAGTTTTGGTAATAAAGGGGATTTTTTTGGGACCTATCAATTTACCTGTATGCTACAAAAATTTCTGATTAAAATTTAAATCAAAGTAGATCTACAACAAAAAGCTGGCCGCGCCCAAAATAAAAAAAACACTATTAAATTTATTCGGATAATACAAGGTATTTTTGGCACCCATCAAACACCTGTGGTGACATAAAAATTTCTTTTCCCAAAATTTTAAATGCAAGCTGCCTCAATGAAAAAAGCTGTATGCGCCCCAAAATCAAAAAACACGTATTGTTTTGTATTTTGTATAATACAAGATTTTTTTGGCCCTTTCAATTCCCTGTGGTGACTATAAATTGCTGGGGTTAGATTTAAGTGCAAGCTGCTCAAAGAACAAAGCTGTAGTGGCCAAAGTCAAAAAAAACGTATCTGTTAGTATTCGTTAATACAAGAATTTTGGCACCCTTTCAATTTCCTGTGGTGACTTTAAAAGCTGGATTCAATTTAAGGGAAGCTGCCTCAATAACAAAGCTGAGTGCGCCAAAAATCAAAAAAACAAGTTTTTTTTTTGTTAAAATTTTTTTTTAAATCGTTTAAAATTTACCCAAAGAAAAATATTTTTTTTGGTTTTTTGGGACCTTTCAATTCACCTGTGGGGACTATAAAATTTTCTGGATTCAAATTTAAATGCAAGGTGGAAATCAACAAAAAGGGGGAATGGAAAATTTAAAATGAACACCTATCGAAATGTATACTATAATAAAAAATGGAGTTTTGCACCAACAAGAGACCCGCAGTTACTAGAAAAGATGTGTTTCCTATAATTCGGGGCCCAATATCCAGGAAATATTTTAAAAAAACTGTTAATAATAAAGATTGCATGCAAGTCTACACTAAGTCTTGGTGAAATTTATCCCGTTTCTTTATAAGCTTGTCTGTTTTCCCCGCGGGGGCCCCCCCCCTCTCCCCCCCGTACTTTACAGCGGAGATGCTCCTTTTTAAAAATTTTCTACCAACAATAAAAACTTCCAATCTCTAATTAACAAATTGAAGGATACAGCAATAGTAGAGGTTTTTTTGTGAAGAAATAAATAATTTCGCTGGCTGTTTGGACACAAGCAGAGCCAGCCCCCTTGGGACACTGAGGGCCTGAGTGAACAGGAAACCTGTTCTATGTAAAAAAAGGTCCCTGTGATTTTTCCAGCCCAATGCAACTACAATCCAGTCAGACCGCACACAAATTTTCCCCCCTCCTATTCTGTAAGCTGATTTGGGGCCCCAAAATATGGAAACCCCCAAAAATGGCGCTCTTAATATTTATGCACAGATTTTAAACCAAAAATTTGCATGCTAAAAAATTCATAACATAAAAAATGTGCCCATTTCAAATTTTTCGAAATAAACGCCAAACTATCACTATCAATGTGCCAACAGTTTTGCATACTTCACTGTATTTTTACAGGCCAAAAGAATATTGTATGCCCCCAAAAAAAAACAGGAATTGTTGGTCCATTAAAGGGGGAATTATCAGATATTTTTTTGTTGCAGAAATGCATGCGGTTTTCCCATTCATTTCGGTGGCGCTTCTAGACGTCCATATGCTTACCAAAAATACAACCCTATTCAAATTAATGGATTTTATTTGCAATCGGGGAAACTTTTTGCCAAAAAAATTGCATGTATGAATACATTTAAAAGGACTCAAAACTACCACAGACAAAAAAATAAGGAAACAATCGCTGACAAAGAAATGTCTATGGTTAAAATAAAAACATTGTTAGTTCCATTAAAACAGTTAACGAAGTTGTATGTTAGTAATGGTGTATGTATGAATATACCGTAATATTTTTTTCTTAGAGGAGCAAAAGTAGTAAATGTCGCCTGATCTACATCTATACCATAGAAATTTATGTTCAAATGCTGTGTTGTGAGATCATAAAGGGAAGATCTCTCCTTAGAGAGAGTGCCTATATAGGCGTGTGGAGATTCGAAATTGCCTTTTGGACTCCACGAAACATCTGCATATCACAAGGCATTATGGGAAAGGAGCTGAGAAGCTCAAGCACCCTCTGTTGGATGTAGCAAATCCTCAATTTGCTTTTGACCCACTGGGTGTTTGGAAAGCAAAAGGGATATTTATCCAAGCCAGCATCACCCATCTGTATACAGTCGTTTCAAGATCATAGTCAACTTTATCAAGTTTTTTTAGCACAGATTTGCTGTGGTGAAAACTGAAAAAACAAGGCATAGGATATGATGCGGTTTATTTAATTTACATGTTGCAATATATGATGTGATTTGTTTCTTTTCAGGATAGAGTTGCGGATGCTGCCACTTTGGATAGTGGAGATATTTACAAAGGTCATCTGCATCCATATAATCTGAAGCCGATCATGGCAGAAAACTATGGCACTGAGAAAGGTAAATGAATTAGCCAGTGATAAGTCAATAATATTGTTCTAACTGTGATATTACAGGCAGGACATACACTAAATAGCAAACTTTATATCCAAAAAATAAATCTACATATGTTAGTAAGTTCCTAAGTAACTCCTTTTGGAACACCCATGAATGCATTGTTTATACCGCCTGTATAAATACATAGCCAAAATAGTTGTGTTGCAGCAGCAAACTATGAAAAATTGTAATGAAGACTGAGTGCACGCCTAAATGATCAGGATCCAGATCAAAATATGTAGTACAAAAAATCCAAAATAGGCAGCACTTCAAAAAAACATGACTTTATTATCCCAACAGCAGCAACGTTTCAGCCCTCACCAGGGCTTTTTTCAAGCTTGAAAAGGTTTAAAACTCTCTTTGTTGCCCATCGCAACCAATTAGAGCGCTCCTTTCATTTCATATAGTGCTCTGGAAGAATGAGAGGAGCACTCAAATTGGTTGCTATGGGCAACAAAGTGAGTTTTAGACCAGACATTTTTCCTACATGTGGCCCATAGTGTTGTAGACATGGTGGGACTTGCTTACCAAAAGGTTCTATGGTGAGCCATGGTTGTTATAAAATGAGACCCAACAGAAGATGATGCGATTAGAGTGAATACGGTGTCACTTAGGCTGATTTTCAAATAGCCTATTAAACCTTATTGATGATATGTTCTGTTTGTGCTATGATCACAACAAATCAGTTAATTATGCAATTAGTAGGGGACACATGTTCTGTAGAGATAGAGGGGACGCCCTAAAATGATTTATATTTGTAGCCCACAGGAACCCTGGTCTGACATCATACTTGCTAAAAATATGAAGCCAAAGTTGGGACATTTAGGGCCACATGTTTGAAAACTGTTTAGGTCTAAAACTCCCTTTTTTCCCATAGGTTACTATGGGCAAAAAAGTGAGTTTTAGACCTAAACAGTTTTCATACATGTGGCCCTTAGTCCTCATCTTAGGACTATATGTGAACACCCTAGAAATAACAAGGAATGTCCCCAGATTGCCACTTTTACATAAACCCTGCCTCTTTATGGTCCAGTTTATAGGATTGTCCATCAAAAACTGAGATTGTTTGCAAGCATGTGACATGGACTGTAGGGGCTGTGCACACTTGTGAAAAGGAGGTCCTAGCTCTAATTCCTGCTCCTTCCTCTTACCAATCTTGTATCCTTACTTGCACCTGGGACACCTCCCCCAGTTCTTGTCCTACAAATGATCAAAGCTTATTAGACAGTGACTATATTCCCTTGTCAGATGACCTGTGTAGGTAAAGAGAAATGACATAAGGGATGGAGCCTGGCACTTATTTTCATGTTTTCCACAGTCAGCTCAGATATAAAATACTTACTGTATATCATAGGAGACAGAAAGATCACAGGACCTTTATGTTATAAACACAAAGTTATCAACCATCCTTGTGATTTTTGACAATTTGCTTTTCCAGATGTGGATACATGCTATTATGCAGTAGCTCTTGTGAAAAAAGGAAGTGGATTTATGTTTAATGAGCTTCAGGGCAAGAGATCTTGCCACACGGCTGTTGGAAGGACAGCAGGCTGGTTTGTTCCAATCGGCATTCTGCTGGCACAAAAACTACTAGCCTGGGGCGGACCAGAGGAACAATCTATAGAGAAAGGTAAAAGGTTTTTCATTGCTATTGTTTACTAAACTAAGAAAAGACAACTATATAACATACAATATCAACTGCAAACAGTGGAAACAAGGGCCCCATACACCTGAAGCATCAAACCCTCCCTACCCATCACCCTTTACTAGTTCCTATCCTGCACCACATTAGCCCCCCTTTTTCTATGTAATTTGATCAGAGTCCCTAAGGGTATGTTCACACAGCATCTTTTAGAACGTATTTCGGGGCATATTGCAGCGCAATAAGTACGGTAATTCATAGCTCTCTACGAGACCTATGAATTACCTCCATCTTCCCCGATGCGTATTGAGTGCCAGGTGAAAGAAATAAAATGTCACTTCTTCCCAGTGTTTAGATGCTGGGGATAATAGTGAATGGGGCCTCCCCCCCCACGCTTTGAAAGTACGCGCTGGCCAGAGCGTACTTCTAAAACATGCAACGTATTGTGGCGCGTACAGTAAGTGACGCAATACACCATATGAACATACCCTAACAGTAATACTGCCACTAATGTCCTTTTGACACCCCTGGCACGAGCCACTGGTTGAGAAACAGTGGTATGCAGCTTAGCTCTGAGATATTTTGTATTCAGGCTGGGTGCTCTAGTCTAGATAAAGATAAAACAGCTCTGCATTTTAAACCCTTGTTGGGTTTTTTTTTTCTTTTTTTGGTCTGCATTTCTGCAGAGCAAGAGAGATGGCAAACTTTCACATTTAGGAGGACAACTGGTACAAAGGAATTGTTCAAGTATTGTATTCAATGGTGCCAGTTTAAATAACTAATAATAATGTCTATATGCCATAATAGGACTCAGAACAGCCCATTAAGAAGGCTCAGCAGAGTGAAATGTAGTTTTATGGTAAGCCCCACATAACATCATGATATCCCAATGAACTGTCAAATGCATTCAGCTTTGCTTTATCTGTCCATCACAGAAGTCATGTGTGGCAGAGCGACCATAGGTGATCGCATGGTGCTACCACTAGGTGACGTACATCAGGAGACCTGCTAGAAACGTGCCACCGAGGGCCTGGTCTCAGTGGGGGAAGCCAGATATTGTCGGTCAGCAATATTAGGTGCTGACACTTGTACGTAGTCCAGCCATTATGGGCTGGCTTTCCCAGAACAGCTACAGCTGGGTGGGTGGCTGTTCCCACGTTCCAGTTCCAGGTTTTTTCCAGGCCTATAAAAAGCCTGCTTCTACAAGTGTTGAGGGGTCATGGTTGCTGCCTGTAGTCTTGTAGCAATAGGAGAGCTAGTGAGCTGAGGCTCTGGCCCCCAGAGACTTGAAAGACTGTTCACATGTTAGAGAGGGACTCTGTGTACATGTTTAGTCAGTGGCCTGACGGCCTGAGGTTTTGGTTGTATTTTGTTTCTGTTTTTACTGTGCCTTAATAAAGCTGGCTGAGGCCAGGTTAAAGAGCCTACTGGTGCCAGAAGATTCATTTGCCAACACCGATCTACCGAAGACGGCGGTCTTGTGAGCTAAGGTACCCTCAGGACGGTCCAGGATGGCGTCCAAGCAAATGTGAGTCGTTACACATGTTAGTTTTATTTATTTTTATTTTTCATCTTCTATATAGCTGTTGCAGAGTTCTTCAAAGCCAGTTGTGCCCCGGGTGCCAAAGAAGAGAAACTATGCAAACAGTGTGCGGGGCTAAAGGAAAAGAAGTGTAGCAAATCTGAAAATGAGCTCTATTACGGATATGAAGGTGCCCGCAAGTGAGTAGAAAGACAATTACTTTACTGATCATGGTGCCCTGAAAAGCTTTAGGGCAGTGGCAAACTTTATAGATTAGTAAAATGTTAACCACTTAATAGGATTATTTAACATACCATCATTTTTTTCACTCAGGGACCTTCAAAGAGTGACCAGAGTTACCAAGGTAGTATGTACACTATAAGCCCATAAAAAATATAAAGTGCTGCTGTGAAATGGTGGAGAACAAGGACAGGCGGACAATGAGTCCAAATGCATCAGAGCTTAGTTCACACCTACTTAAGAGGGTTTTCCAGTTCCTGAAATAAATTTATATTGGAGATCCATTAAAACAATAGAGCCTATACTCCTCTTCTACTGCTCCTCCATTCCAGCTCTGCATCTCTTCAGTTTTCTTTCTTTCCGAATGGAGATGTCACTGCTGCTGCCACTGATTGGCTACAGTGGTCAAGTGCTTCTATTTACATGACCAATCGGACCTCTTCACTTCCAAAATGGTGATGTAAATGAGAGGACCTCAGTAACCAATCAGCAGCTGCAGCAGTGATAACACTGTTCAGAAGTAGAAGAAAAGAAACAGAAGACTAAAGAGACTCCGCGTTGGAACGGAGGAGCAGAGGGATGTGAGTATAAGTTTTTGTGTTTTAATGGAACCATAGTAGTCCCATTAATATATATATTTTTTTAGAAATTGGACAACCCCTTTAATACATTAGCTCGTCAACACTTTAGCTCAACAGTAACATAAAATGGTGGTTATTCAAGCAAGGTTCAGTCCTTAATTGCAGTATATACAACAGAGCTATTCACAGGGCAATAGCTATCTACAGTCCATGATGTGTTTGTGGCTTATGCAGCAGGAAAGCTTAAGTTTATAAAATATGTAAATCCCTAAGTCAACATCATTAACAAAAATGCTATGTTTACCTTATATTGCTTTCTCAACTTTATTGTTTATAGCTCATTGCCAAGGTATCCAAACATTGCTGTGTTCTAGCAGCGATGGCTGCACTTGTGCTGTTGACTTTTCACTGCCAATTGACAGGGTCTCGGGAATATGCATTTCTATGCATATAGGTTCCTTCCTGGCCTAGACACTGCACTGGGATATGGCCCTTTAGTATAAACTGCTTCAGGTCATGCACATAAGCCCTGGTACAGTTGTATTTGTCATCAGCACTCCCAGTGTTGTCTCTAAATTCAGCAGCATGTTCCCCTTTGCATACAATGCTCTGATGCAGATGAATAGTTACTATTCTGGAGCGTGCATTCTTAGGCAGACAGCACAATAATGTCATTTGAGTGTAGCTTGCTACAAAATATAAAAGGTAACAATATCGTCACCGCCAATCCTTCGTCATTAACTATACAAAAAATACTTAAAGAAGGTGAGACATAATAAAACGTAACTTTTCTTGCTACATTATAAAAAACAGATAATGTTCATAAATAACCCTTTAATGGGCACAACAGTCCAGCTAAATTACTAGAATGCACACAGAGCAAAAGAAGGGAATATCCACCCTAGAATTCCCTAGCAAACTATTGACCACCTATTCTAAGGATCAAGACAATCGCCCCATAAGGGCGTTCCTAAAAAAATACGCCCTAGAAATACCTATAGTCCAGTTCCTTCTTTAAAGGGGTTGTATCACTACAAAGATCATGTCTCAGATTATGGGGACAGTAAAAATAAGCACTTTTGTAATTGGGTTGCATTACCTTAGTCACTTGGATTAACAGATATGAGCTTTTATATGCATCTGTGTTCTATTTCTGCTGCTGCTGGTTGGGACACGCCCTCTGGCCGGATCCCGCCCCCATAGGCACGTCCCCTGCACTGTGATTGGCTGGCTGACATTTCATTCAGCCTGTTGGGATACGGCCCAAGACAGGAAACGCCCTGGATACGCCCCCTGCGCGGTGATTGGCTGCCTGCACACTCTGGGCAACATGTATGATCGGGAGTTGTACCTGTTTTCTGGCGAATACTGTGCCTCACCGTGCCAAATCCACTGTTGTACGCAGGGATGCGCCGTTTTGGCGCAACCCCCGCCACTTATGAGGCACTAAAAGAAAGGGGTGGGAATGGGCACGCGTGGGGGTTTTTGGGGCGGGACGTACAAATTCGAAAACTTGAGGCATGCATGATTGCGGGGCGGCAAAATGAGGCGCATTCCAGCGTTTACAGCTCCGACGGCAAAACCTAGTTTAATGGTCTATCTGAGCGAAGAAGTCAAAGTGGACGCGGAAAACTTAATGTGCATGTTCTACACTTACAGCAGTACACTACCAATAAATGATTTGCAAGAAGAAATAAAATTATTAAGCAAAAAAATCCTGCTTGGGAGACAGCAGGGCCCACAAATTTTGTTGATATCTGAATTACATTAAACTTCAAAGCAGCCCAAATACATCTAAAATTGTTGTTAGGAAAATGTTTAATAAAACATCTGGGCAATCTGATTGGGTTTTTTTGATGTTAAATTGTGTAAATTTGCACGACTTGGAAACATTTTGTATGGATTTTTTTTTTCTTTGAATTTTAAAATTATATTGGCATTAATGTTATTGGAAAAAATTTTCTAATACATTGATTTAATTGTTACAGCACTTGGTAGTCCGTTTTTTTAAATACTTTATTTTTAAAGACCAAAACCCTTTTAATTTTTTCTTACTATGGGGAATGTTTTCCGACACAAATCCATTAATCCAAAATTTTATTAGCTTTAAGAAAAAAAAAATCCCCTACAAAAATGTATTCCAAATCCTGAAAATACACTAATTTTAACATTAAATAAGCCAATGCAGATGTTGTCCAGGTGTTTGTTTTTTTTAGTTTTTTTATTTAATATATTTGTCCTTCTTTCACCTTTTATTGTATTTAGTATCTACAGCAAGAGCCAGCACAGCACAGGTCTGTCTGGGACCTGTGGTTCTCCAAGCAGGATTTCTATGTGCCCTGGGCTTAGTTCTGGACGTATTTACAGACGTATTTACGTCCGTAACTACATCACCAACTGAGCCTAAAATAATGAACAAGTAGCTTAGAATGGCTACCAATGGGAAATCAAGACATATTTATGGTTGTAAATTCGGACTTAAATACGTCCGGATTTCCCATTGGTAGCCATTCTAAAGTACTTGTTCATTATTTTAGGCTCAGTTTGGTGGATGTAGTTACGGACGTAAATACGTCTGTAAATACGTCCAGAACTAAGCCCTGAGACCATAGAAAAATCTACATGGAGATCCAAAGGTCCCAGCCAGACCTGTGCTGTGCTGGCTCTTGCTGTACATATAAAATAGAATAAAATGTGGAAGAAGAACAAATACATCTTCATTTGTTATAAAAAAAAATAGACCAAAATTAACATCTGTGCAACATCTGCATTGGCTTATTTAATGTAAAATTAGTTCAATTCTCTCCCTTTTTTTAAGACCTGTTCAAGCTATTATTTTTTCTTTGGAGAGCGTAATATATATTTGCTTTTATTTAAATGATCAACTTTTTCTATACATTGCAATGTATTTAAATTCAACTTTGATTTTCACTTTATTCATTCATTCATTTGAAAGACAACTCTTTTTGCTATTCACTAACAGTTTTAATGATTTTTTGCTGATTTCCAGCCTGTCTCGAATCTTAATACATGTTAGGCGCAGTCTTTCTGCGCCTAAGTTCCGCACTGTGCCCCACACACTGGCGAGGCGCAGGGAACTTTACACCGCATGTACGAGCGCACCTCGGCGCCGACATAAATGAGGCGCAAGCTTTCACTAAAAATCACGTGAAAAGGGGCACTCTGACCGCCGAACTTCATACAATGTCGCCCCTGTGTTTACTCCCCTCGACTGTTAAAATCGATAGTGAACCAAGGGCTGCTGTCTCTATACACATCTCCCAGCTGTGGGGTGAATATCTGGGCAATTACTGCCTGTTTAAAGTCACAAATCCCCTCATATAACAGAGTCTTATACAGGCTCCTACCTGTTTAACAGGGGGAGAGAGGGTAGTAGGCAGTGTGCATTGCCCCAAAATAACACAGTAAGACAGACTGATGTCTGGTAAACAGAGGGGGAGGGGGGCAGTGTACATTCCTCACATGTGTTTAAATCAGTTCAGGCTGACTGAAATAACTGCTTATAGCAGAGCAAGGAGCTTGTGGAGTCAGCCGGGAAGCTCTGCAGACGAGAAAGCATGCAGGGGCGGTATAGCTGTCCTCTGCAGACATCCTTCTGCTTTCCACTGCACAGTCCCGAATGATGATGTCACAGGTCTTCAGTGAGGGGGGACCACCCTCCTGGGAGGAGAGACACGCCTGCTGAGAGGAGAGACTGGCCCCTGGGGTTTCTAATTCAATCTCATAGAATTAGCTGAACAGCATGAACAGTTCAAACGATACAACCCCTTTAAGTATTTTTGGTAGAGTGTAGCTTGCCTAAATCTCCAATCAGTTAATTAACACATGCCCCCAACTTGCTCTGACAGATAATTCAAGCCTAGGAAGCATAAAAATAAAAAAGATCAAGCTAGAAACCCCCTTAAAGACCTGCTTGTGTGAACAGAGGAGAAAGCACAAAGGACAGGAATTATACTCTAAAAAGTTACGATGCTGGATACAAGCCTCTTCCTGTCCAGTGATAGCACATGCAGAATCCTTCTTCAATCTTTTTGTGGCCAATATTCCACACAAAGTCATCATAGCATCCAGCTTATGGACTCAGCATCTGTAGCACTATTTACCAACATACCCTTAGTTTTCCTTCCTGCTTGTCACATACAAAAGTCTTGTCAATACCTTGGTTATACAGCAATCTTCTCCTTGGCAAGAATGGCTGACCCCCAAATAATTTGTCTCTGCTATATTGCTACAACAGACATTTCTGACTCATACCCCCAGTGGTGTACCTTGGACCCACCAAAGAAAACTATTCTTAGGGGCTCACCATTCAGCTAGAAATAATGCAAGACCACCACAATTGTGTCGTAAAGTGTATTTATATTGCTCCACAATAAAGAGGTTTAAAGAGGTTGTCTCACTACATTGATTCATCTTACCTCAGTCCTGTTTTCTCGGTTTCATTTTTGAATTCAGGACGTGCTTACTGGCTTTACTGCTTCTACTGGTTTCTACTGGCCTGCAGTAATGAGCTGCTGAGGACAGCAGGTCTGTAGCTATAGTGACCAGTGCTGGCAGCCTATCAGGAGAGGTTGAACAGGTCTGTAGCTATAGTGACCTGAGGAGCTGATGCAGCCCAAACAAGCGGGGATATCTCAGAATAGGTAGGACTGTTAATGAACATATATTGCAAAGTGACTTGTTTTTGCAAGATCTTTAACATAAAAAGCAATCCTTGTAGTGAGACAACCCCTTTAACTATGGATTCTTGGGCCCTGGTGTAACATTTTAGCTTAAATGATAGAACACATTGTATCCCTAAAATTAATTATATCACACACTATGTCCCCAGAAATTAATAGATACATATAGATAGATCCCCCAGTAAGGCAAGTATATAAAGCTCCCCTCAGTAAGGCAGGTATATAGATACATCCCCCAGTAAGGCAGGTATATAAAGCTCCCCTCAGTAAGGCAGATAAATATAGCTCCCTTTAGTAAGGCAGGTATATAGATATAGGTCCCTGCAGTCAGACAGGTATATAGATATAGGTCCCCTCAGACAGGTATATAGATAGATATAGGTCCCCACAGGCAGGTATACAGATATAGATCCCCACAGACAGGTACATAGATATAGGGCTCTTCAGGCAGGTATATAGATAGATATAGGACCCCTCAGGCAGGTATATAGATAGATATAGGTCTTCACAGGCAGGTATATAGATAGATATAGCTCCCCTCAGGCAGGTATATATATAAATATATCTCCCCACACAGGCAGCAATATAGATAGATATAGGTCCCCACACAGGCAGGTATATAGATAGATATAGCTCCACTCAGGCAGGTATATAGCTAGATATAGCTCCCCTCAGGCAGGTATATTGATAGATATAGCTCCCCTCAGGCAGGTATATAGATAGATATAGCTCTCCTCATGCAGGTATATAGATATATATAGCTTCCCTCAGGCAGGTATATAGATAGATATAGCTCCCCTCAGGAAAGTATATAGGTAGATATAGCTCCCCTCAGGCAGGTATATAGCTAAAATATGCTCCCTCAGGAAGGTATATAGATAGATATAGGTCTTCACAGGCAGGTATATAGATAGATATAGCTCCCTCAGGCAGGTATATAGCTAGATATAGCTCCCCTCAGGCAGGTATATAGCTAGATATAGCTCCCCTCAGGCAGGTATATAGATAGATATAGGTCTTCACAGCCAGGTATATAGATAGATATAGCTTCCCTCAGGCAGGTATATAGATAGATATAGCTCCCCACACAGGGAGGTATATAGATAGATATAGCTCCTGTCAGGCAGGTATATAGATAGATATAGGTCTTCACAGGCAGGTATATAGATAGATATAGCTTCCCTCAGGCAGGTATATAGATATATATAGCTCCCCACACAGGCAGGTATATAGATAGATATAGCTTCTGTCAGGCAGGTATATAGATAGATATAGCACCCCACAGGCAGGTATATAGATAGATATAGCTCCCCTCAGGCAGGTATATAGATAGATATAGCTCCCCACACAGGCAGGTATATAGATAGATATAGATCCTGTCAGGCAGGTATATAGATAGATATAGCTCCCCTCAGGCAGGTATATAGATAGATATAGCTCCCCTCAGGAAAGTATATAGCTAGATATAGCTCCCCTCAGGCAGGTATATAGCTAGATATAGCTCCCCTCAGGCAGGTAACCAAAATTAACATTAATACTTACCTTTCCTCCTTCCCGGCCGAGTGTCTTCCTCATCAGCCCGACACTGGCGGCGCCAGGACACTCCTCCAGCAGCTCCATAGCTGCACAACAGAGTGACAGTTGTGCGGCTGAGGAGAGGCAGCGACACGATCAGCTCATTTCATTGCACCGCTGCCCAATTCACAAATACCGGGGATAGTAACAGTAGCGCTGAAGGCCTGCCGCGGCAGGCTTTTGGCGCTACTATTAGTAGACCTGGACATCGTATGCTGCGGGCCGCTTCCGACTAGCTAGCAGGCCGGATGCGGCCCGTGAGCCGTATAATGCCCAGGTCTGCTCTAGAATGAATTGTATTAGACTTCCAAACCCCTGAAATAAATTACACACTGCACCCCTTGAAATTATATTACATACCATACCCCCTGAAATGAATTATATTACACACTGCATTTCTTGAAATTAATTACATGCTATACCCCTGAAATAAAAAAAATGACACACTTTAACCTCAAAGTTAAAATAAAGTTGAAATAAATTACATTACACACTGTGCCCCTGAAATTAATTGTATTACACATTATGTCTCGTGATATTAATTATATGACACATTATACTCACTGAAATAAATTATATCACACACCATATTCCTTGCATTTAATTATATTGCACATTATAAATTACAGTAGTCGATATAGTAGTCACCTGAAAAAATTATATTTCGCACTGCAATCCCTAAAAAAAATTACACACTGTACCCTCAGGAATTAATTATAATACAAACTGTACTCCCTGAAATTAATTATATTACACTGTGTACGCCCTAAATATATATTATACTGCACCCCTTAAATTACTTATATTATACACTGTCAACCAGAAATATACTATATTACCAGGGCCGGACTGGGAATAAAAATCAGCCCTGGCACTAAGCCCCCAGCAGCCCACATACAATATCCGCTTAAAAAATTCCCATTGTTCTTGCACCTCGCCACTTTCTAAAATAAACTGCACTATAAAGCTGCTTTCACACGGAGCGTTTTTGGTGCATTTTGTGCAGAAAGGCAAAGCATTTAATGCTGAAAATTTCTGCACAAAAAAAAAAACATCAAAAAATGCACCAAAACCGCTCCGTGTGAGAGCCCCCTACACACAAGTAAAAAAGAAACAGTGGTGCAGAGAACCCCAAATTCAACATAAAAGGGTAAAATGACCTCTGGCAGCAGGGACTCACCGGAGACGTCATCTCGTTGGAGTTGTCTTCTTCTCCTTTTCTTCTCCTTCTGGCACAAACCTCCCTGGCGTCTTCCCTTGTTTGTTCTCTTCCATTTCTTTCCTGTCCGGTACAGCATGCAGTGTCCTCTTCTAGTGGTCACTACTCGTCCTGTAGAATTTACAACAAATACATCTTAGACTCCTCTCTTTTCTAGCACTTTCTATCAATTCCCCAAACAGCGTATGTTAGACCTTAAAAATTAGAAATTAAAAAAATGACAGATAAGTGGCAGGCAGTGACAGTATGCAGGCAGGCAGGGCCAGTAAACAGGCAGACAGGGACAGGACAGGGACAGTATATAGGCAGCCCGGGCAGTGTTTAAGTAGGGGAGGGCATTAAAGGCAGCGTATAGGTAGGCAGTGCATTATAGACAGCCAGGGCAGGGTATAGACAGCCAGGGCAGGGTATAGGCAGCCAGGGCAGAGCATCATATAGCCGGGCAGGGCATCATATAGCCAGGCAGGGTGTAGGTAGCCAGGGCAGTGCATCATATAGCCAGCCAGGGCATCATATAGCCAGGCAGGGTATAGGTAGCCCGGGCAGGCATCATATAGCCAGGGCAGGTATAGATAGCCATGGGCAGGGCATCATATAGCCAAGGCAGAGTATAGGTAGGGCCAGGGCAGGGTATAAGTAGCCAGGGCAGGGTACCATATAGCCAGGCATCATATAGGTAGCCAGGGGAGGGCATCATATAGGTAGCCAGGGCAGGGCTTTTTTATAGGTAACCAGGGCAGGGCTTTATATGGTAGCCAGGGCAGGGATCATATAGGGAGCCAGGGCAGGGCTGGGATTTTAGGTAAGCCAGGGGCAGGGCGTATATAGGTAGCCAGGGCAGGGCTGTAAAATAAAGGGAGCCGGGCAGGGCTTTATATAGGGTACCAGGGTAGGGCTGTAGATAGGTAGCCAGGGCAGGGCTGTAGATAGGTAGCCAGGGCAGGGCTGTATATAAAGGGAGCCAGGGGAGGGCTTTTTTATAAGTAGCCAGGAGGCTTGGTATAGGTAGCCAGGGCAGGGCTTTATATAGGTAGCCAGGGCAGGGCAATGATAGGCAGCCCGGGACAGTAAAAAGTTAAAAAAAAAAAAAAAAGTAATGCTCACCCGGACACCCGCTGCCCCCTCTTCTTCACTCTTCACTCTGGAGCCGGTGGCCGCTCACTGCAGAGAGCGGGGCTGCGGAGCAGGCGCGCGATGACATCAACGCATCGCGCGCCTGGGCCCCGGCGCCTCCTGGGAGCAGAGCAGACGGGATCAGTAGATCCCAGATGCTCAGCCTCGGCTGCTGCATGCACCAGCGCCGGGGGCAGGCGGCGGCCCGTGATGGTGCATGTGGGTCAGTGACCCGGCCGTGCAGCCATGTGGCGAGGGGGGCCTATCGGCCCCCTGCCACAGGGGTCCGGTCGCTGATGCGACCATTGCGGCCCCTGTAGCGCGCCACAGACCGGTGCCGGCACTCGGGGCCCGCCGGGGGGGAACACCCAAATGCCCGGTTTGCCCTATGGTCAGTCCGGGCCTGTATATTACACATTGTAGCCCTTGAAATTATTAATATTAAACACTGTGCACCCAGAAATTAATTAGAATATATAATGTAACCCCTTAAAAAATTATATGACACACTGTACTCCAGAAGTAAATTATATTTTACACCATTCCAATGGAATAAATTACATTACATTACACACTTTGCCCCCTGAAATAAATGATGACACCTGGTACCCCCTAAAATTTTGTTACACCTTATCTCCTAAAATAAATTATATTATACACCATAACACCTTAAATAAATTACACAACGTACCCCCTGAAATTATATTACACACTGAACCCTCTGAAATTAATTATATTACACACTGTTCACCTGATATAAATTATTTGTAATTGGAAAAAAAGAGTGGCTTCCTGGTGTAGTATATATAAACTGTCTATGTAGATGGGCAAATAGTCCAAAAGTTACGGCTTTTGGAAGGCAGGGAGGAAAATATTTAAGAGACAAAAGGAAGGTTAGGGCATGTCCGCACGGCACGGGTTTGCGGCTGGTTTTTTAGACGGTTTGCGGTTTTACAAACCGTCTTAAAAACCGGCCGCAAATGAACATAACGGGCTTCTATGGAAAACCTGTGCAGCAGTCCCCCCTGCACGGGTTTTCCGCCCGCTGGTTTTTCAAAAAGCCGGCCGCCCGAAAAGCATTCTAAATGCACATTCTTCCATCCGGTTTTCAGACGGAATATGAGCATGGGAATGGGAAGGGAGAGGGCTTTTCTCCCCGTGGCGGTGGGGACAGCACACAAACCAGGCAAAAATGTCCATTTGTCCAGTAGTGACCATTCATATTAGCATGTAAACACACTTGTTCAAGCTTGCCTTGCTACTAACTGTAAGCATCTAAAAAGAAAGGAAAAAAGGCTTTTGCCTTCTTGTCGTGACTATTTAATCTCCGCCAATGAAATATCATGAAAATGAATGACAAAAAGAAATATGTACTTTATATTTGAATCATTCCTCATGCAGATGTCTGGAAGACGACATGGGAGACATAGCTTTCGTGAAGCACATTATGCCAGGTAACTGAAATTGTTAAATACTTTCTATCTTGATGGCTGTATGTTAATTACTAAACCCTTAGGCTATGTTCACACGGCTTATTTGCAGGGCGTAATTACGCCCCGCAATTACGCCGTGTGGACTGGGTCTGGACGGGAGCTGGGGAGTGATCGGGGGGCCGGCACGTCGCCGGCCCATAGATTTGCATTACCAGCGGCGCGTATACACCGCTGGTAATTCACATGTCACTTACTCCCCCCTCGGCGTATTCGCTGAGCAGGGAGAGGAGACGTAATCCATAGTTCTCTATGAGAACTGTGGATTACCGGAATGACTGGGACGTATTCCAGTCGTAATTTGCGCACTCAGGTGCGTAATTACGGACTGAAATACGTCCTATTTTAAGCCGTGTGAACATAGCCTTAGAGGTACCCAACCAGATACCAAACCACAGATGCCTTGGTAAAGCGAGACATCTAATTGTCAATGTTGGAGGTTAAATCTCATTTTTTTTTGTTGAATTAAGAATAATGAAAAAAAAAAAAAGTATTGTATTGAAATAATCTAAAAACTGCTCATCATTATACTACAGAAAAATATTCTAAGGATTATGAGCTGATGTGTATAGACAATACAAGAATGCCAATCAGCAAGTATGACAAATGTTATTTGGGAAGAGTACCAGCTCATGCTGTGATGTCTGTTCAAGATGATGAAAAGATCCAACTTATTATTGAATTCCTCCTACAGGCTCAGGTGAGAGTAAACTTGTACAATAATATTTTATGGTCCATGTTTTCTTGTAGTTGCTTGTACAAAAGAAATATGATCTAATTTATTATAAACCGAATCTATAGAGTTGAGTCACATTTTTATGAACACAGTAGGAGGCAAACAAAGACCCCTGTGTAACTTGGGAAAGGTGAAACATGTGCAGATAATTGATAAGCATCTCGTCCTCCCATCCACTAAAAAGCAGCTGAATTACAAAAGCTGCACACAAAATCGGAACCAATTCACACCTTTGTGCAAAAAAAAAAAAAAAAAAAAAACCCACAGTGTAATACATGTGAAAACTGCACAAATGCAAAAAATACTGATAAAACAAACTACTCTCATGCCTTCTATGTATGAGAGGAGTAGTTACTGGTATTATGATTACATATAAATGTCAGCTAAATGACAAAAACTGCACACTAGATAGGTACCAATTCACACCAGTATGCAAAAAGCCGAAATGCAAAAATACCGATAACGCAAACTACATTCACGCATTCTGTTTAATGGGGGTAGTTGCTGGTATTATGATTGCATATGAATGAGGCAATACAAAAATACTGATAAAACAACCACTCTCATGCCTTCTATGTATGAGGGGGTTGGTTGCTGGTATTATGATTGTATATAAGTAAAAACAATACGGAGGGTGCCGACATTTTGGCAAAAAAAACGTGTGGTACACCATGCCGGCGTTACAGCCTCTACTGAATTAGCATCTTACAGGTGTCCAACACAAGGTATAATTACCCTCTGCTCTACAGTATTTAAAGGCGAAAAATAACATACTAGAAAAATATGAGGTATTACTTGATACAGTGGCCACTATACGCAAGCTTACAAGCCACGTCAAGGCTCCTCATTTCTTGCAAGTCCCTACACTCAGCATTTACAGAAAAAATCCAAAAATGGGACATTATGTACTCAAAAAAACAAGGCCTTGCTTACAGCTCAGAGGCTGGACCACAAACAGAACACAGTAGGAGGCAAACACAGGCCCCTGTGGCACTTGGGAAAGATGAAACAATTGCAGATGATTGATATGCACCTCGCCCACCCTTCAACTAAAAAAGCAGCTGAATGACAAAAGCTGCACACAGAATAGGTACCAATTCACACCAGTATGCAAAAAAGAAAAAAAAAACAACACTGTGTTATACATGTGGAAACTACACAAATGCAAAAAATACAGATAAAGCAACTACTCTCACACCTTATATGTATGAGGGGGGTAGTTGCTGGTATTATGATTGCATATAAATGGCAGCTAAATGACAAAAACTGCAAAACTAGATGGGGTTCCCAATTCAAAACCGGGTTTTTGCAGAATACAGAAAACACAATTTCACTATTTCTAAGTAGCATTTACACATTGCTGTATATTCCTTATCTCAAGTACCAGGTACCTCTTATTTTATTGATTTTATGGAACTTTAGTTACATTTGAGTGGTTATTGTATTTTTCATTATTGGTGCTTTACATAATTCTTGGCTTATGATACCTAAAACCAACAGATACATTTGATATTTGGAGTGTTCTATTTGCCGTTTATACATTCTGCTTGTTACACTATACAGGCCATGTTCTTTGATAACTTGTAAAGGTATATATTGTTTATATCTAAGAGTGCGTGTGTTGTCGTAGGCCGGTTAAAGGGCTTTTTCCCCGGCGGATTTGTGCGTTTAAACAAACCCGCTTTGAAAAGGGGGGGGGGGGGCCCCCGGAGCGCTCCCCCGGCCCCCATAGAAAATGCATTATCAACCCCGGTACGCGCCGTAAAAAAATTGTGCATGTCACTTTCTCCCCCCGCGGCGGTTCGCCGAGCGGGGAGGACGACGGAACCCACTTTTCTCTATAGGGGCATTTGGATTACCCCCCCCCCCCCCCCCCCAAATGACGGGGGGAGGATTGGTCCCGTATTTGCAGCCCCAAAACCCGGGCGCTCGGGGAAGGGGTTTTCCATTTTCCGCGGAAAAATTTAAGCCGTGTGAATGAGGCCTTACTATTAAGGATGACTATATATCCACATTGGTTGAAATGCCTTCTGCAGCCCACAGAATGCTAAAAAAATTTTTTACCCAAATCATCATGCTGCGGGTCCCGGGTTTGGGTGTTTTCCAGCAATGGTTGTGTGGTGTTTTTCTGTAATGATTCTCACCTGGCAAACTAATGTCCATCTGATGAAGCAGAAAATTTGACTTATTGGAGAAGACCACATTCACCTTTTACATCACTAGCATGTTGCTTTTTAAAATTTTTTTAAAAAACCTTTTGGGAAAATTGCTTTTCTTTTGGGTCTATTTCAGGATAAACTTGCGGGAAATGTTTCGGGTTCCCAAACTGCAAAAATTTAAACAAATACTGTCACCCTTGGCCTAAAAGCAAATTATAATCTCTTTCTGCATCTAAAAGCGAAAAATTTTAAAGGGCCCCATCCTTAAATTATACTAGAGGGGAAACTGCTGTGAAAATTTTAAATACCCACTCCCTCTGAAAAAAAGGGAAGATATGGGAAGGGCCCAAAAAGCTAAATAAAAATTTCACATTTTTTTGGGACAAAAAATTTTGGGAAAATCTGAAAAGCGGATCCAAAAATTTTAAAAAAACATTTAAAAACTTCAAAATAGAAAACAAATAGTCCCATGTAAGATTAAACCCCCAAAAAATCATGGACATAGAAAGTTATCCCCTAACCCTTTTTAAAAAATAGGAATTTGCATGGGACATGGTTCAAAAAAATTTTGCAATCCCAAAAAAAGAAGAAAAAAAATAAACCAACAAAAAAAGGGGGTTTACTTGCCCCCCTACGAAATTGCTGAGCCCCCCACAGCTTTGTCACGAGTAGTGCATAAATTGCCCCTATGACAGCTAGGAAGTATCTGTGTCCCCCCTTTTCACCCCAATTATGGGGGACTAAAACCCGTGGATAATAGGGAAATTTTAAAAGGATAATTCTAAAATAAAATTATTGTAGATACTAAATTAATGTGGAATACTTGAAATGTATCCCTGTACTTTTCATGTTCTTAATTTTGCCAAAAAAGGGTTTTTTGTGGGGTTTTAAACAAAAAAAGGGTATTTTTTGGAAAAATACCCGGGTTTCCATAGCCAAGGCAACCAAATCAAGAGCATTGCCCGCTTTTTACTTTAAAAAATTTTAATTATTTTTACTTTTTGATTTGCATAAAAGGGTTTTTTTGCCATGTTTTGGTTTTTTTTCTACGCTGGAGCCAATTAAAATAAGGTAGTAAGTGTACTGTAAAGGGGTTGTCCCCACTGCATCGGATTTATTTCCCTTTAGTTGTTTCCCCTTTTTCGGGGGTGTGTTTACTGGGGCCCTACTCCCGCTGATGGGGGGTTTGCTGGTACCCCGGGTTTCAAAAAAGAGATCAAAACAGGTCTGTAGTTTTAGTAAACCTGAGGGGGGCTGTTTGCAGCCCTTTACAAAAAGGGGAAATTTTTCCCCAAATTTGGTAGGACACTGTTAATGGACACATTTTTCCCAAAGTCACTTTTTTTTTGCAAGTTCTTTACTTAAAAGAAATTTCCTTTTTAGTAAAGCCCCAACCCCCTTTAATGTATATCCAGTTGTATGCAAAATGTGATTTAAAGGCTTTTCAAAAAACTTTTCTTATGTAAAATGGTTTTCAAAATTTTCTGTTAATTTTGGGAAACCAACCCAAGAAGGCAAATTTTTTAAATTTCCCTCCTAGGGAAAAAAGATCTGATGTTTAAGATTTCTTCAAAAAAGGGGGGTTTTCTCCCACTTCCATCTAAATTTGATGCCTCTTTGTACTTGGGAAAAAAATTCACCAAGGCCATGAAAGCACTGCATCAAGGTATGGAATATAGGTATTAAGTAAAGCAAATTACACAACTCACACCTGAACATACAAATGTGGCTAGGGAAACAAACACAGCTGCATGTTCAACAGTAGTCTCCAAGCTCTCTTCTTATGAGAAATACAAATTATAGCAATATTATGTTATTTACTGTAAGGGTATGTCTACAGGGCCCGGGGTTTTACAAGGATTTTGGGAACACAGGAAAATGGGCCCCATTCCTATAGGCCTCAATAGAAAATCTGAGCTGTAGTTACATGGTTTTGGTTTTTCTCAGTTAAATTTTTCCAAAAGGGAAGTTTTGGCAAAAAATTTGGAAAATTTTTCAATTTTCCCCAGTGGTTTTACGGCAAAAAAAATATACTATTTCAGTTTTGTAAATTTCCCCCCCAAAAAAAACCGTGGAAAAAAAAGGGCCCAGAAAAAAAAGAGATTTAAAATTTGGTTGATTGTAAATTTGGGCCAGATTTTGTCCTTGTTTGGGGTGAACAAAGCCTTATGCCTTGTCCTAAAGGAAAGGGGGTTTTTGGAGGTTTTACAGGGGTTTTTTTATTTTTAAAAAACCCCCTTTAAAAACCTTCGGGTCAAACTGTTTTTAAAAGCCTTTTATGGAAAATGGGGCAGCGGGTCTCCACTGCACGGTTTTTCCCGGGCAGAGGGTTTTTTTTCCCGCCGGCGGTCAAAAAAAACGGGGAAACATGTTATTCCCCCCGACGGTTTTCAGGGGAAGAAAAAAACTTTTTCTTTGTGAAGGGGGAGGGCTTTTCTCTCCCAAAACCAGCGGAAAAAAAAGCCCACCCTAAGGGGGCCGTTTTGCAACAGAAAAACGAGAGTATTTGCTCTCTGCCGTGGGGACGGGCGTTTAGGGTGTATTCACACAGTGTATTTTTGGGGCTTTTCCTTCGGGTTTTTTAAAAGTTTCCAAAAATACCCATTTTTTTGTTGGGTTATACAATACAGAAAAATGCCTCGGCTCATTCCGCTTTGAAAGTATGGGGTTTGGGCAAGAATCTTTCAAAACGGGCAAAAAACAAAGGCGTATTGTTGCCGTACCTGTGCGCTCGGAAATACGTGTTTTTGAACATATCCTTGGGTGTTTTAAAGTTTTGGGGCCCTTACCTCCTTTTTTTGGCTTTTAAATGGGGGAAAAATTTAAGACCCAAATTAAATATTAAAGTTTTAAAAGGGGGTTTTACCCAAATTTAAAATTGATGGGGGAAAAGTTGAAAATTGAATAATAAAATTTTCACTATTCATCATTAAAAAAATTTTTGGGGCCCTTTTTTGTTATAGCGGGTCCTTAGTGATCCTTTTGCTTCCCTTCGTCTCCGGGGGGATTGACCGGGTTTATGAGAGCCTCAGCCCGGTATGCATGCAATTATATCCCAAAGACCTAGTGGTAAAATTTTCATTTTTAAATTTTTCCTTTATTAGTAAAAAATATCGCCATATTTTTTTAGTTTTTAGGCTTTTTTGGAAAAAAAGTTATACCTTTAAAATAGTCGTGTGCCCAAAAAAACAAATTAGGCTTTTTCCCTTTAAAACAAGCGCTCTGCAAGGCATCTGGTAGATAGGAGTCCCTTAGAAAAACCGTCCCGGTACGCCGCAAAGTGTGAAACGTTTAGAGGACACTGCCTCCTTTTTCAAAACTTTCTTTTAGGAGGTTGGGGTTTAAAAGTGCAAAAAAAAAAAAGAAAAAAGAATCCTCCCAAACAGGGGATGTGAAATTTAGAAAAAAAAAAAATAAACATTGGTTCCCGCAAAGGGTTTGGGCCCAGGACCCCCAGGTAGATGTGATAAACCACTCAGCTAAATTTTGCTACTCAAGTTATTTACATAAACAGACCTTTGTTTGACAAGAGTGAGCACACTGGGGGGCAGGCATAGTGATGTCCAGTCTGCTGGGTCACATGATTTGAAGTAAATCAAACACGCCCCATTTTGAAAAACCCCTGAAAGCTGAAGATGACAAACCAGGGAAGGGGATGCATTCGTGGTAAAACCCCTTTAAACTTGTTTCCTTCACAAAACCAAGTTTATTATAATTCATGTGTATCTTGCTACATATTGCAGAATTAGAAGATCCACCCGAAAATAAGGTCCGTTGGTGCATAGAAAACAGAGAGAAGTCAAAATGTGGGGCACCTTTTGGGCTATTGAAGTGAAAGGAAGATTGGGAAAGTGTGGAATCATCTTGTGCAGAAGATTGTATTACAAAGATTTTTTGGTTTTGTAGACCCTTTTTGTACGGTTTTTTTAAAAAAAAGATTGTTTTAAAATGTTTGGATTTTTTAAATTTTCCCAAAATTTTAAAATTTTTTTGTTAAAGGGGTGTTCCCCTTTTCCCCACATTATAGGCCATTGAAAAGGGTGAGATAGGTTTCGGGCACATCTTTGGGGCCCCCACCCCATTTTTAGAAAAAGCCCCCCAAATATCTCCATTCAGAACAGAGAGTAGGTCGCAATTGAAAATTTTCAACCCCTTTTGTTTAGGAGAGTTCTTAAAATTTGTAAAACACACGTGTGAGGGGGGGAAAAAACCCCCTTTAAAAGCCCTTCTGAAAGGACTTTCTAAAGGAAAATTTTTGTCTGGCAAAAATTCTTTTTTTGGGTTTTGTAGCTTTGTTCCCCCTTTTGCTCTACTTTTTATAGTTTTTAGGTCCCCAAATTCTTTGTTCATATTTTTTATTGGGAGTCCAGCTCTTTTTTAAAAAACAAAACCAAATAAAATTCTGATTTCCAGCAGCCACCACCAGAGGATTCTTCGGAGTTTACTCTTGATATATTGATCTGAATAATAAAATAGTATTCATATCCACTAGTGGCGACTACAAGCAGCCAAAAATGAAATATTTACCCAAATTTTTCACATCTGCATCAGAACCAGAGGTTTTCCATTAAATAAAGGACACCCAAACCCCGCCTTTAAAAAACCCCTTTGGGGCTAGAAGGCCTACGGGGTATATTTTTAGCAAATTTTGGGGCCCCAGCAAAAAGGAAAAAAAAGAGCTTTTAACCTATATATTTGATTTTAAAAAATCGTTTCCAAAAAAATGTTTTAAAAGAAATTTAATTTTAAGATTTTGATTTTTTTCTGATATGTCAGAAAGAAATGTTATGAGACTTTATGGCACTAAAATGTACATGTTTGGAGCTAACCTGCCAGGTATTTTTTGGGTTTACTCATCTGAAAAGGGTGCATTTTATAGGGGAGAGAAGCCCGAGCTCTGTAAAAATTTTACTGTAGGGTTTTTTGATAGAAGGGGGGAGAAGTGAGCTCTGTGATATATAATGTTATATGATAGAGGAAAAAAAGCTGAGCCCCTGTGGGTTATAAGGTTTTATGATAGAGGAGAGAAATGAGCTCTGGATATATAGGGTTATATGAAAAAAGGGAAGAGAAGCTGAGCTCGTGATATATAGGATTAAAATGATAGAGGGGGAGGAAACTGAAACTTTGTGATATATAGGGTTATATGATAGAGGGAGAGGAAACTGAGCTCGTGATATTAAGGGGTTTTTGATAGAGGAGAGAAGTGAGCTCTGTGATATATAGGGGGTTTATGATAGAGGGAGAGAATTTGGGTCTGTGTATATAGGATTATATGATAGAGGAAAAGGAGTGAGCTCTGTGATATATAAAGGGTTTTTATAAAAGGGAGAGAAACGGGGCTCGTGATATATAGGGTTATATGAAAGAGGGAGAGAAGTGAGCCTGTGATATATAGGATTATATGATTGAAAGGGGAGGGGGCTGAGCTCTGTGGGTATATAGGATTATATGATAGTGGAGAGGAGCTGAGCCCCTTTTTATATATAAAAGGTTTTATGTAGAGGTTTAGAAGCTGAGCTCTGTGTATATAGGGTTATATGTTTGGGAGAGGAGCTGAGCCCCTATGATATATAAATTTTAAAGATAGAGGGGAGAAACTGAGCTCTGTGATATTAAAAGGGTTATTTTATAGAGGGGGAGGGAAATGAAACTTTTGTGATATTTAGGATTTTTATGGGAAAAGGAGAGAAGTGAGCTCTGTGTTATAGGTTTTTATGTTGTGGGAGGGGGCTGAGCTCTGTGATATATAAGGTTATTTGATAGAGGGGGAGGGAAAAAGAGGTTGTGAAAATAGGGTTATATTGAGGAGGGGAAGCTGAGCTCTGTGATATATAAGGGTTTTATGATAGAAGGGGAGAAAACTGAGCTTCCCGTGATATATGGGTTATATGATGAGGAGAGGAGCTGAGCTCTGTGATTATATTTGGTTATATGATGAAGGGGAGAAGCTGAGCTCTGTGATATATAGGGTTAAAATGATTGAGGGGGAGAAATGAAACTTTTGTGGGTTTTTTTAGGGTTATAGGGTTTGTGGAGAGGAAAGCTGAGCTCTGTGATATTTAGGGTTTATATGTAGAGGGAGTGGGGGTGAGCTTTTGGGGATATTAGGGTTATATGATAGAGGAGGAAGCTGGGTCTGTGATATTTTAAGGTTTTATGATAGAGGAGAGAAGTGAGCTCTGTGATTTTTTAGGGGTTTTAAGATAAGGAGAGAAGGGTGGTTCTGGGAAAAAAATAGGTTAGTGTTTATATTTCAGAGTCAGAAGCAGAGCAAAAATTTTGATAAGGGTTTTCTTAAGAACAGTGGGAAATTTTGGTTTTTCCCCCCCCACATTGGTTATTGAAGCTTTTCCCTTTTATTGTGTGTGTCTTTTGTAAAATTTTAATCACTGTATTGGGCGGGGGAAGCAGTTTTTTCACTTTCTTTTTACAATTTAATAGAAATTCCCGGGTTTATGCACATAAGTTAAAATACCTTTAATGAAGCTCAGATTTTTTTCCCTCTTAAAATTTTTTATTTTTTATTAATTATTAACATTTATTTTTTAAAAAACCCTTTATTCATGGCGCTTTACATTTTAGGGGGGGGGGGGGGGCACATAAAAATGATATTTTTCAAGTTGGGTAAAAAATAATGACAATGAATGGGCGTATAATGGTTTTTGAGGGAGAGAGGACCCTGCCCGCAAAGGCTTACTATCTACAAGGAGGAGGGAAGAGACAGGAGGAGAGGGGCAGACATGGTTGTGGATAGTGTAGTGACAGCAGGGTTATTGTAGGTTATAGGCAATCCTGAAGAAATGGGTTTTCAAGTTGCTTTTGAAGCTGGTGAGAGTGGCAGAGAGTCTGATGTGTTGGGGGCCCAGTGAAATTCCAGAATGGGGGGGGAAGCGCGAGAGAAGTCTTGGAGACGGTTATGTGAGGAGCTGATAAGAGGAGAACAGACAAGAAGGTCCTGTGAGGAGCGGAGATTGCGTGAGGGGAGATATCTGGAGATTTGGGCAGAGATGTATGGAGGGGAGAGGTTATGGAGAGCCTTGTAGGTCATGGTTAGCACCTTGAAATGAATTCGCTGAGCTATTGGTAGATTGATTAAAAAAACTAACCTGACAGTTTCGTTTAAGTTTTGCAAAAGGATAGTTAACCAATTACTGCTAACAACAGAAAAAAATGAATTAGTTGCTCACAGTGAAAATCATTTCTTAACAAACTATGACCTGGTCACACCTGGTACTGTGTTTAGCCCAGATCCTATTCACTAACAGAGCACATGCCACAGATGGGATAAACACTGGTGCACCTCCTAAATGCTGCACCCACTGTACATGAGGTGAATGAGAGGTAATTTAGGTTGAGGTTTACTGAAATTTAACCGATACTTGCAGAGCACTGTAGAAGCAGCGATAACCACCAATCCAAAGATGCAATAAAAATTCAGTCCTTTTATTGAAAAAGCATAAAACTTACAAACGATGCAAGCGATCCCATAGGCAAACAAAGACCTCACACGTCGGAAACAGCTTACGCGTTTCGGGTGTAAGCACACCCTTAATCATAGCATCAATTTCATTACTGAAATTTAACACATCATTTACGATTCTGTCTAGTCATCAGCTTAATGTCCGTCGCTGAGGAGCACAAACCATTATATTAAATCAAGACTGGATTAAATAAGTGATTGATCTTCTATTTTTTGTTTTTTCCTTGGGAAGATTTCATTGGTTTCTTAAAAACTAGACACATAGGGCCTTATGTATGATAACCGTCTAGGCCTAAGACTTCCTTTGTTGCCCATAGTAACCAATCAGACCCCATAGCAACCAATCAGACCCCATAGTAACCAATCAGAGCTTCCCTTTTATTTCATAAAGTGCTCTGAAAAAATGAAAGGAGAGCTCTGATTGGTTACTATGGGCACCAAATCCTTAGACCTAGGCAGTTTTCATACATACGGCTCATAATGTTGTGTAATCTATCTTTTTCAGAAAGGTGAAGCTGATGCATTCACAGCTGATGGAGGATACGCGTATACTGCAGGGGCATGCGGGCTGGTTCCAGCAATGGGAGAGATTTATGATGGTAAAAAGAAAAGCAAAAATGTCTTTATAGAAACTAAATTGTAAACATCAATCTGTTTTGTAAATGACCATTCACAAACAATGTATAAAATAAATACAAATGTAGTAAAGATAAATCTGACAGATAGCCCACCAAGATATCAAGGCACAGAAACTTATCTCAACTCTTTCAATGCTGTTTGAATTTTTCAGTTGTGATAAAAAAAAAACAAGTAACACAGAAAGCTGTGATATCACAGTTAAGTTAAAATTTGCTTTATCCGCATTTATACAGCTCTGGAAAAAATTGAGAGACCACTGCAAAATTTTCAGTTTCTTTGATTCTTCTCTTCAATGGTAAATTTTTGGAGAAAAATGTACAATGTTTTTTTATTATATAAACTACTGACAACATGTCTCCGAAATTCAAAGCAAAAATTTTAGATTTATTTGCAGTAAATGAGAAAAAGAAGCAGTGCTGTCAGACCTCAAATAATGCAAAGAAAACAAGTTCATACTTAGTTATAAACAATAAGACTAATGTTTTAAGTCAGGAAGAGGTCAGAAATCAATACTTGGTGGAATAATCATGATTTTTTTCATTCAAATTCCTTTTGGTCTATTCTTAGCACTTGTTTTACCATCCAGCTTGTCCTATTGCAAGAGGATTGTGAAGACCATAGCAGTGTTTTTTATACTTCATTAAATAAGATTTGGTTCAGGTGATCACCTAATCAGAAGCACATTTAGTAGAATGAGATGTGTTTTGGTTGGAATTCAACTGGCACTGGAATGGAATGGATGTTACACATGTAAAGATGCTGATTTTTAGAAAACTGTGCAGTGGTCTCTTAATTTTTTCCTGAGCTGTATATCGGGCAAACATAAGCTAGGGGAAAAGGCATGTATACCAAAAAAGAAGACCCGGCAGCTGCTTTAGAGCCCCTGTGTCTCTGAAAAGTCCTGGGCTCCCTTTTGCAGATGAACTGCCGTGTCAGTAAGCAAGGGAAAGGGACCAGATGGCAGGGTCATTTCTAGGCTAAATCACACTCAAGTCAATTATCAGGTTATGCCATGTCACAACACTTCGCCCTGCCAGTAACCAATTCCTGACCGGTTCCTGTGTTAATCTCACATTTTCCTTAGTACATAAAGCTTTGAGTGGTGTAACATTTTCTTGTACTTGTTTATTTTACTAATTGTTTTCACCTTTTTCGTGATATATAGGACTTTATTTTTATGTAATTTTTACATCAGATTTTTTTATAATATCAAGGAAAATGGTAACAAAATTTTCTGCTTTTCACTTTTTTTTATTTCTTTTTAACAGCAAAAGTGGCACTAAAATGTTTTATAATTGTGTCACTTTTTCATCAAAGATATTTATATGTAACTGATATCAGGTTTTAGTGTTTTTTGGGGTCGGGCTAAAAGTTGCAGTTTGAGCTGTCAGGTTTTTCTTCATTAATTTTTTGTATGTTTTTATTTTATTGATTCATTTTACATAATGTGCCCGCCCAAACCTCCTCTACTCCTCCAAAATATAGATCAGATAAAGATCTTTGATGGGGCATTTTTACAAATCTTTTTCTTATGTTTGAGTTTGCTGATTTCCCCTGTAACTGGTGCTTATATAACAACCCGAGTTACAGGGGAAAACACCCCCTGTAGTCACTGCAGAGCCTCACATGACCACAGAGGCTGAGAAGTAGGAAGCCTGAAGGCTTCCTGCTAATCTGCATTAGCATCTCATTGAACTCTGTATTTACAATGATTGAGAAGGCAGGGAGGGTAATAAGCCATCTCTGCTGTCTCCATAGAGAACTGGCTAACGCTCTCCTCTAGTTACTATGGGTCTTAAAACAGCCGTGCAGAGTTAGATGCCAACCATCTGGACTTAGTCAACGGGATGTCGACATCAGTACGAGCATGTGGCACCCGCATGTCAAAGGTACTGTTCACACGGCTTATTCAAGCCGTAATTGCATGCCGGATTGCGCTCGCAATTCCGGCTTGAATAAGGGGCGGGTGCGGGGCGGGGGCGCTGCCCGCCGGCCCCATAGACTTGCATTATCCACGGCGCGTATTGCGCCTGGATAATGTGCAGGTGACTTTCTCCCCGCCCGGCGGATTCGCCGAGCGCGAAGGAGCGATGGAATCCACTGTTCTCTATGAGAACTGTGGATTACCGTAATTACTGCGACGGATTGGAGCCGTACTGCAGCGCAAATCCGGCACGCAGTACGGCTCCGATCCGCGGCGAAATAAGCCCCTTAAGTTGAGCAGCACCGCAGATGACTGCCTGCCGTGTCCATCCTCAAAAACAGGCTTTCTGCTAGGCTTTCTCTATTCTATAGATGTCAGTAAAGTAAGTGTGCAAAATCTGGTATAAAAGTAAAGACTGACAGAATTTTGCAGGGTTGACTAGTGTTTTTTCTTACCCAAAGGCTTTGAACTCCTCTGTCTAAATATTGAACAATGTTTAACCTGTCAGTAGGCCACACAAAGCACATTCATCCATTGAAGGCACAATATTTTCTTCAGCAATTTTGCCTCTGAAAGTAACCTTTACCCTCAACACTATTAAAAAATAAATCACAGATGCCTAGTACATTTTTGCCATATTGGTATATTGTTATTAAGTGGTATCCTGTTTTCTGTTGTTATTCTTACAGCTCATGAATGCAAAACAACAGGAACAACAACAGGTAAGGACAATCTATCTATCTATCTACCTCCTATCTATCTATCTATCTATCTATCTATCTATCTATCTATCTATCTATCACAGAAATTGTTTAAGGACAGCATCAAAATACCAAAAAGTTACTGTGCAATTTGCATTTTTTCTTGTGCCATAAATATAGAAAAAAAAAGTTTATTTTTTATTTTTTTTTTTACCATTGTGGCTCAGCACTGTTGCCTTACAGCACTGAGGTCCTGAATTCAAATCCCACAAGAGACAACATCTGCAAGGAGTTTATATGTTTGCCCTGTGTTTGCATGGGTTTCCTAAAGGTACAGTGGGGAAAAAAAGTATTTAGTCAGCCACCAACTGTGCAAGTTCTACCACTTAAAAAGATGAGAGGCCTGTAATCGACCTCATAGGTAGACCTCAACTATGAGAGACTAAAGGCGACATGTATGAAGCTCGCCACGTCGGAGCGCACTTTTTCGAGTGCTCGAACGTGAAAGCTGCGCCTCATATATGTCGGCGCCGAGGTGCGCTCATACATGCGGTGTAAAGTCTGCCGCGCCTCACCAGTGTGTGGGGCACAGTGTGGGACGTAGGCGCAGTGCAGGACTGCGCCTAAGATTCGCCGCCCAAGGAGGTGCGCTCATACATGCGGTGAAAAGTCCAGTGTGTGAGGCGCAGAAGGGACTTAGGCGCAGAAGGGACTGCGCCTAACATGTATTCCGATTCGAGACAGGCTGGAAAACAGCGAGAAATCATTAAACATGTCCGTGCGGCATGGAGTATGAATAAAAAAAATCGCCTTTATTAGGTGTAAAACATCAGAAAAAGAGCTCAAACCTTCTAAAAAAAAATCACTTTCCAAAAATCTAGAACGGCGCAACATGAGGAATTAGGATATTGGAAATTGCCGGGAAATACAGTAATTCAAATTCTGTTAGCTCTTCTCATTGGTCGGCAGAAGCCAGCCAATCAGAATAGGAGCGACAGTGACCCATTAAAACCTATGGAGAAGTATTGACCAATCAAAATCAAAGGCGGGACAGTTCAAAATACAGTAAAAATGCAGAAAAGAGCTGATTGGTTGAGCTAGCGGGGGCTTGGCAATGCTGGCCAATCAGAATAGGAGCAACAGTGACCCATTATAACCTAGGGAGAAGTATTGACCAATCAAAATCAAAGGCGGGACAGTTCAAAATACAGTAAAAATGCAGAAAAGAGCTGATTGGTTGAAGTAGCGGGGGCTTGGCTATCTCGGCCAATCAGAGCGCGAGCTACTTTCTCCCATTGTAGTCTATGGCCAGATCGGGGCAATGAAATCTCGGCTCTCAGCGCCGTGCGGCATGGAGTATGATTAAAAAAAATCATTTTTATTAGCTGTAAAATATGATCTGAAAAAGAGCTCAAACCTTCTATAAACATAAATCAATCAAATCCCTAACAACATTAGAGTGGAAAGTGGTTAAGTAGTAGTATAAGAGGAAGCCCAATAGAGGGAGCTATAACAGCATTTTACATGTGTTTCAGAGGAAGCCCAATGAAGGGAACTATAACAGCATTTTACATGTGTTTCAGACGAAGCCCAATAGAGGGAGCTATAACAGCAATTTACATTTGTTTCAGAGGAAGCCCAATAGAGGGAGCTATAACAGTATTTTACATGTGTTTCAGAGGAATCTTATAAATCACCTTTAATCTTATAAATCACCTTTTATATGTATTGAATCATATAAAATCAGTTTTTTAGTATAGAATGGGTGTTTATAGAAATTATAGACGTTTTTATCAATACATTTATAAATGTTTTAGATCGTTTTTTATAGAATGTTGAGTGGTTTTAGTATTATACTGAAACCACTCAACATTCTATAATAAACTATTTATCTAAAACACTAATCAATTTATTATTAAAAACTTCTATAATTTTTCTAAACACTCATTCTATACTAAAAACTGCTTTCATATCATTCAATACATATAAAAAGTGGTTTATAAGATTTAACACATGTAAAATGCTGTTAGAGCTCCCTCTATTGGGCTTCCTCTGAAACACATGTAAAATGCTGTTAGCTCCCCCTGGTGGGTTTTCTAACATAGGTCATTAGGTTACTAAAGTTCAAACAGTTCTTCTAGATCAAATGAGACCTCTAGTGGCCGATTTAGTGTATTACACTTGCATTTTTAATCCAATGTGTTTTTTGGATGTGCTTTTCGTATGAAAAACGCATCCAAAACGTACCCAAAAGTATGTTGCGCTTTTGGATCTGTTTTTTGGGCACCAAAAGCGCACATTGTTTCCTATGGGAATTTCACTTGCGTAAAACGCAAGTAGAATTGGCATGTCAATTCATAAAACGGATCCAAAAAGCGCATCGAAAAGTCGCAGGACGCATCTCCATTCAGATGAGTGATTACTTGTGTCTTTTCGATGCGCTTTTTGGATCCGTTTTAAGAATTGACATGTCATTCTACTTGCGCTTCACATCCCACAATTATTTATTTTTTATGGTTTCCCACTACACTATATAACGCAGTCAATATTAACCTTATAAAGTACATCTTGTCCTGCAAAAATTAAGCCCTCATATAACTTTGTAGATAGAAAATTAAAGTTATGGGTCTTGGAAGATGTGGAGGAAAAAAATTATCAGGACGGTAATAAAACATAGATGGTTATGTTCTGCCTTCTGCTTGAAGGTAGCATAGAGGAACTTCAGTCTATAGTATTGTTTTTGTCATCTGTAAGAAAATTCAAAAAAAATAAATCCTCCCTTATTATCTCACCAAAGGCTCATATTATGCTGTTGCCGTCATAAAGGCGAAAGACAAGGACAAGATCTCATGGAATAACCTGAGAGGCAAGCGGTCATGTCACACAGCCGTTGGACGCACCGCTGGATGGATTATCCCTGTTGGTCTTATTTATAAAGAAACTGGAGAATGTGATATGTGTAAGTGTCCTGTGCAAACTTCAATAGTAGGCACAAACATGAAAGAAGAATAGACCAATAGGAATGTAGAAAAAGTGAGAGAAGTAGGTGTTATCCTTTTTCCTGTCATGCACAGCCTTGCAATAGTTGAATGTTTTTAGATTTCGATGCCCTATAGTATCAAGTAAGCAGCAATGAGAGTTACTAAAACTTACAGCGAGTTGTGTGTGTATAATAACTGATGCAAGACTCTGTGCACATGTTGAAATGAAAAGTCCGACGTATATCCGACATTATTTCCTTGACAGAAATCTTAGGCGACACCTTGGTTCTCTGCCGAGGATTTTTCTCACAGAGTTGCTTTTCATCTCCGATTCTGACATTGCAATGGGGCTATCCTGTGTCCCTCTCCTTCAAAGCAGATTCCAATGAGGATCCGCTCAAAATAAATATATTAATTCATTTTTGTCCACACCACGGAGCTTAAAGAGAACATGTCATGGAGAGAACAGCACAAGCTAGTGTCAGACCTGCTGTTTCCAGCGATGTGTCCCTTATTCTGTAAGATGCTGTAGTTTTAGAGTATTTAATGTTCAAATCTGCAGTTTTCAGCCAGAAAAGAGTGATGAAAAGAGTCAGTTTAATTCATGTCCCGCCCACCTGAGGATAGTCCCGCCCACATCATAACTGATAAACCTATTATTTTGAATAGGTAGAAACATGTGAATAACTGTCAGTGGGTGGGGCTAGCATTTGGTGGGTGGAGCTAACACCTGCTCATGAATAAGATTTGAGAATTAAATATTCTAAAATTACAGCATCTTACAGTATAAGGGACACAGGGCTGGAAACAGCATGTCTGTCACTAGCTTGTGCTGTCCTCCGCAAGGGGGCATATACTAGGTGACAGGTTCTCTTTAAGTCAGTTCACCATAGGCCTCTTTAACAGCTTTATTGAACCTTAAAGGTAAACTAAAATGTTAGGTAATATTTAGGACATGGTTCAAAGTCTGTTACGTGTTTAAAGCATAAAGCACTAAGGTACTTTTGACGCGATCTTTAGCGGCTCGCCTTTGGAACGTGAGTCTCCCTCTCCGTCCACCACCTTTATATCTAACAGGTGCCTGTCTCAAATCAGCAGCTTTTGGTATTTTACTGGAAAGGGCACAGACTTCTCTTTCTCTCAACCATCTCCTTTCTAAAGGCTTCCACAGTCCGACTCTTCCTTCTGAGTTTTCCAGACTTTCTTGTTCTGTGCTTTCTCATGATGCTTTGGAGCCACCTACTGTCTACTAGAGACTCTGCTTGTAAGTATGGCCCCTAATTAATTTTCTCTTTTCATTCCTTTGGTGGCATCTACATATCAGAGTCTCAGGAATGAAAACAGAATGTGACTTCCAGTCCACATATAACACGCTGTAGGTTTCTACACATCTGAGTCCTGGTCACATAATACAGCAGGAAACTGATCAGAAAATGATAACTTGGCTTGTTTTGCCAGAATGCCATAGCCCCTTAACCCCGGACCAGGCCATATGTCAGCAAAACATATCAAAGAAACTTTGAGCTATTATTTTATATGTTTCAGCACTGATTATTTCAATAGAAAAGCAGTCCATGGATGATGCACTAGTTAATAAGGTGAATAATAACATCTACAAATGTAGCAAAGTTCAACTTGACAATTAATACATTATGATATTGAAGCACAGAAGGTTATCCCAACTTTCTCAGTGTTTTCAATGGCTCTTGTGATCTAAGATCAGGCTGTATAGATTAGTAAGTTATCACTGCAAAAGTTAACAGGATAATATAAAGTTACAGCACTTGATAGTTAGTGGAAGTAGATTTAAAGGGAATGTGCCACCTAAAAATTACTTATTGTTTAACTTCATTTTATGTTAAACAGATTTTTTAAAGAATTTTAGTGATTTTTTTATTTTTTATTTTCCATATCAATTTCAATATTTAAAAAAATTAATTAAAAAAATCCTGCTGTTTCACTTTGGCCACTGGGCCTAACAATAGTCTGACACTGCCTGTATTTTTAGCAGTCTGCTCATGATCAGTACAAGCACAGTTATGCTGAAAGATGACCCCAATGTGTATAGATAACACAGGATCCACCAGTCACAATAGGAGATAATCACAGTTCGCCCTCTCCCCCTCCCTGCACACAGATTTCTTCCAAGGTCACAGAACATGACTAGAAAACTCTTATAGAGAAGTCAGTGGATCTACTCCTGTTCACAGGCTCCTATGTCCATGAAGCTACTGTAAAGCATCTCCCTAAATACTGCTAAAAGCAGCTCAGGCAAGATGGCCGCCCCCATAATCCTATACAGACAACTGAATTGAGAAATCTACAATCAGAAAATAAAAACGGCAAAGAAGAAAAGAATATGAATTGTTTTAATAAGTAAAAAAAAACAAAAAACTGGTGACATTCCATGTAAGGTCCACATTTGCCATAGAGAGGGTTTGTCACATATCAGGTCAAAAATGTAATCTATGATGGATGCTTATATTCAGACTTGTGAAATTGTGTGAAAGACCATGTATGGTATGTAGACTAAGTATGGAACAATGAACTATGGGAAGCATGCATGAACGGGGCTGTGCCAGAAGTCTGGCGTCTTTTTAGCCAAAAAACTAGCACAGCCCCATTCACTATATTGTTAACCAGGCGCACTACAAAATTAGTCGCATAATAAAGCGCCTACAGCACTTTGCGATGCGCCTGAGATCGGAGGGCGTGCTGGAGGTATTTTACAGTACAACTGTATGAAGCTACTCCTTTATGGCTTCAGTACGGCAAATCCAGGCGCATTACTGCTGGAAAAGGTAGAGCACTTTAAAAGTGGTTTACCTGAGCCAGAAGTGTTGTTTTGTAGCTATAAAAGCGCTAAATCTATGACCCGCAGTAGAACAAGTTAATAGATTCAGGCGCATTCTACGCTACTAATGCACGCCAAAAAAATGGCGCCTGGGCACCAAAATTCATGTCACCCTATGTGTCTGTACAAGCAAGGCAATACTGAATGGTCATTTAACCTCTCATTAAACTTTCCAATATAAGAAATGTTGTAGTGTATCTTATTAGAACAAAATGCCTCTTTTAACACTTGTCAAGCTACTTTCCTCTTCCTTCGCATCTTAAACTAATCACTCACTCTCAAAAACTGCTCAAAGTCTACTGACTAAGTTACATGTTGCCCATAGAAGTCTATGGAAAGGAGAAGGGAGCTTCTGAGTAAGAGGTGTTATGAGAAACATAACCTCGTAATTGTTATATTTCACCTCAGTGCTTGATTCACGGTTTACACTGCTCAGTAGTACATTTCTATAATGTCCGCCATGCTGCTGCAGCTGCTTATGAGGCTGAGCTATAGAAATATAGCTAATCAGCAACCAATATGGGTATATGGTACCATTGCTATCAAGGTGCATTAAGGTACCTGAAAGTTTTTGTACACTTTATAACAAACAGAACATCAAGGTTCAAGTGATTAAATGGGCAATTTTGACTGTCAATTGAAATGAATGGCCATCTAATGATGAAGTACACTTTCTAGTGGACCCTTAAACTAATTTAGTTGGTGTGATGAGCAAATGAGATCTATGTGGTCATATTGGTATGAGTTTTAATAGTTGATATGCTATCTGTAGTGATTTGATTGAACATGTTTTACTGAATTTATGTTGTTCTGCATCTTACAGCAACTTTCTTTAAAGAGAGCTGTGCCCCCGGTGCTGATCCAAAGTCTAAACTCTGCAGCCTTTGTGCTGGTGACCCAAAGAATTTGATGGATGACTCAAAGTGTTCTCCAAGTGATAAAGAGCAATACTATGGCTATATAGGAGCATTACGGTACGAGTAATAATAATTTTGTTTAATACCTCTGAACATTGGTGTAGTTAACAGAGCTGGAAAAGTATCAGCTGTTCCCAGGTCCTGTTGTCTGATGGGTTTCAAAGAACTGCTGCCACCTAAGATGACAATAGTGCTATAAATTACACATATTTGATGGGGGCACTGTTGGGCCAAGGAGCTTTAAGTTACACCTACCATATGTCTCTGGAGAGTGGATAGTTTCACGCAAAACTCCTTCTGTAGATGAGGTCATCTGGGCTTAGGGATGGAACCACGTTCTATGGAACATTCAGTTTAACATAATATTTGTATAACTTAAAGCGGTTGTCTCACTGCAATCATTGCTTTTTATGTTAAAGATCTTGAAAAAACAAGTCACTTTACAATATGTGTCCATTAGCAGTGATTTACCTATTCCTAGATATCCCCTCTAGTATGTCCTGCATCAGCTCCTCAGGTCACTATAGCTACAGACCTGTTGGATCTCCCCTAATAGGATGCCAGTGTTGGTTGCTATAGCTACAGACCTGGTGTCCTCAGCAGCTCGTCACTGCAGGCCCGTAGTAGCCAGTAAGCATTGAATTCAAAAATTAAACCGATAAAACAGGATTGAGGAAAGATGAATCGATGTAGTGAGACAACCTCTTTAATAGCAAAGAATATTGTAAAATATTCATGATATACATTTAACGTCTAAAAGTCCCTGTTAAATAAGTAAACTCTTTGCTGGCCTATAATGGGGTCATCATGTGTGGCAGGTAGCAGTCACATTATGACAAGCATACTTAATGTCATGTCTATTAATGTAATGCTATTGCGCTCATACAGTCAAGACTGCGACAATGGGTACAATTCTATTAGAGAATATCAGAGAAACTTATGACCCCAAATATAGTTAGCCACACTGATTGTTGTTAGGGTGTGCTTGGGTAATAGATTAGTGGCTTCAAATAAGTGGCCATTATGAATAGCATAGATGTACCATGTCCATCAGAGAAGGTAACTCCTGGAGAGTGGCTTTCCATTTCTAGCTCATAAAAAGGGGTTGCTCCCCCTGGATCTCTCCTATGATTTTCTTATGCCCTAATCACCTATACAGACAAGGGATCTCATTTAAAGAAAAGCTATCCATTGTGTGTGTCTTATAATCCACTCTAAATGATTTTTTGTTGTGAAATGTCAGAAGAAGTCTGGTGGTTCCAACTTGACTGATTTCAAAGCTCTGCCAAGCTGCATGCTACTTAAATTATATGTCAGAGAATGACTTTGTGGTGGATTTCACAAAACATGTTTCATCATTTTCATATTAAAAAAAATGTTCTTATTCCAGAGCACAAGATATAATGAAAAAAAAATAACAATATCTCTTTTACTTTTTTTAAGGTGTCTAGTTTTCGGGGGTGGAGACGTTGCTTTTGTGAAGCACTTAACCGTCAAAGAGTTCGTTAGTAGTACGTATTTTCCTACATACTCCTACATAGATTGTCCTTGATCTAAGCAGCTTTTTTTGGGTGGCACATTAAATCTTCAGCAAATATAAACACAGACTGGTAGCATCGGACACTTGGTTAAGTTATGCCATATGCAGTTAAAAGTTAATTTTTTAATAGACTTGGAAAACACAAGAAAATGGTTTCTGTATTCAATAATCAGGTTTTCTTGTTACTTTTTTCCTCTTAAAAGCAGTGTCTGATCAAGGCAGCTTTTTAAAGAGATGCTGACATAACACTCAATGGATCGCTGTGGGTCTGGCTTAAAAAACCTCTCACAGTTATCTTATCACCAAGGAAAGTTTGGAAGACCATGCATTTACCATGCAGCAGACTTCCACTCTAACTCCAGATTTGGGAAGCTTGCTCTGTGGTGTCCTTTTGTCTTACCTAGGCACAAGGGAATGAGTTATCAATTCAACTTGCAGTATACCATCTATAACAATGTTAGCCTAGATTCCTTATAAAGGAGCCCTGAGCTTGTCACAGTTTTATAAATACTTTCCCATGAGTTTGTAGTTCTCTTTGCTCAATGAGTTATGATAATGCAGAAAAGAGAAGAAATTACATTTTGTATATCTAAACTCATTTTGGTTTCCATCATTGGGAACCCCCCATTACGGACCATATGGGTTTTCTATACTTACATTTTTCCTTTTATGAGTATAATTTCTTCTATTGTTACTCTAATACAAACTTAGGTAGCACAACTTCAAATAATCTCAGATCACTACCTGCAGATACCTCAGCTAAATTATGTATGATCCAAACAGGAAATTGTGATAGGATCTAAAATGTATCAGATAACAAAATACGGTAATAAAGCTAGATTTATTGTTTTAATGTAGATTTGTCACTCTAAGATATATATCCCCCAGTGTCTAAACCCCAAAGATTGGTCAATGCCCTTTATTATGTTGTCATAGTATTACTTGGTCACGGAATTTCAGTTTTATTTGGGTGCTGGACAGCACATTGTATGTGAAATATATAGTTCTGTTATGTGAGCACCATATAAGGGTATTATTTAAGAACTGTATAGAGGTATTACTTAGATATTGTTTGTCATAACTATTGCGGCACTAGAGTCAGCATTGTATATTTTGGCATTGTATAGATACAATCATCTATAGCAACTATGCTTCAGCATTTCCTTTTTTAAGTTATTTTAGTGGTACAGTATGTGCCAGGTATTTACGTAGTTTAGAAACTTTGCACAATTATCCTATTAGAGCCACATATTGTTTACACTGAATTCATACTAATTTAAGCGCATATAAATGTTTTCCTAGAAATACAACTTACAGAATTTTTCTATATTTCTGCATAAATGTGACAAAAGACTACGCTGAATTTTCACACAAGTCCTAAAAGTAGATAAAGAGAATCAAAACAAACAAATTAAGCAAAAATATTAGACTTACCCATTTATTTGTTGAAGAAAATTTCCAATAATTGTTGATTAGTCCTGCACGTTGGCTAGGAGCCCATTCTTCCATACAAAACAGCTTCAACTTTGTTTTGTTTGTGTGAACTACTCACAACAAGTCCTTCTACAACCTTTCTGTTGGTTAATGTCAGGACTTTGACTTCGCCACAGAAAAACTTTAGCTGTATTTTTATTAAACCATTCTTTGGTAGGCTGACTCATGTGCTTAAGGTCATTGTCCAGCTGTATAAGCTATGTTCTCTTGAGATTCAGCTCATCTAGAGATGTCCTGACCCAGATGTAGCAAAACAGGCCCAGGATATTACCACTGTGTTTCACAGATGGGATGAGGTTTTCATGCTGGAATACATGGTTTTCAGTTATCCAAACATAACACTTCTTATTTAAACCAAACAACTCTATTTTAGTCTCACATGTCCCCATCGCATTGTTTCAAGAGTCTTCTGGCATGTCTAAGTGATCTTTAGCAAACCGCAGAGGGGCAGCAATGTTCTTTTTGGAGGGCAGCGACTTTCCTCATGCAGTCCTGCCATGAACACCATTGTTGTTCAGTGTACTCCTAATGATGGACTCATGAACATTAACTTTATTTTAGAGGTTACCTTGTGCTCTTTTGTGACATCACAAACTATTATACACCTTCTTCTTAGTTATATTTGTTGCTTGAACATTCCTGGGAAGGGTATTTATGGTGTTGAATTTTCTCCAAATGTATACAATTTGCCTGACTGCGGATTGGTTAAATTCCAAATCCTAGACATAGTTTTTCAGCCTTTTCCAGCCTGGTGACCATCCCTATTTTTTGGCTTATTTGTTTGTTTTACTTCTAATTACTTTTAGGAAAATGTGATGTGGTTTAGGGTCAAAATTTGTGCAGAGATATAGGAAATTCTGAAGGGTTAACAAACTTTCAAGCTCTACTGTAATGTTGTATGAAGTCGGTTTCTGCTTGGTTGCATGTATACAAGATCCCAACCAAACCACCAATCAAAAAACGAGACTAATAACTATACAAAAAAGTGGGTATGACACAACATGTAAACACGCCAAACAAAACAACACTACCCAAAACTATATAATAAAAACAAGATGAATTTTATTGAAATATAAACATATAGAGACATAATAAAAAAAACACAATAAAAAAAACTGTGCTGGAGTACTGAAGGCAATATCACAAGGTAAGTATCCTAATATAAAACAGAGTACACGTCGCATCACACACTCAATAAGAGTAAATCAGATGCAAGTAATACAACCCCAACATCAATTCATATAGAAAATACATATACAGTATATTGACTATATAGTACTATGCACAATCAAATAAATAGAGAAAAGGGGATACAGACCAAATGGTTCCAGGAGACAACCCAACACGCGTTTCACATGGAAGCTTCGTCATAGTAGTTTTGGGTAGTGTTGTTTTGTCTGGTTTAGATCCCATCCAATTAGCATTCACAGAATTCAAGTGACTTTGAGTGTTCAGCAAAGGTTTGGTACCCATCTGGTGCTTGACTGGAATTTTTATATACAGTCCTCCAAAGAGTGTTATTTCTCAAAATATTATGTAACCAATATCGATAAAGTCCTAGCATTTTCATAACTTCTTGCCGACATTTGACGTTCCCATACCTCAAGGTTGAGTAGGGGTTCCCGCAAATTGACGTATGGGTACGTCATGGCGATCTTGCGCGCTCACAAGCGGAGCGTGCAAGATCGCGGCATGGAACCAGCGGTATATTACCGCTGGCATCATGCCGCATCCCCCACGGCCGGAGTAAGCTCCGGCCGCAGGGTATTAACCCCTCGATGTCGCGACATCGTGGTCGCGACAACGCAGCTGCGGGCAGCTCGGCGCCGCTACTGGTCTCCCTACCAGATAGCCCGGACGCTGAATAACAGCAACCGGGTTGTCTGGTGATGTCACCGTGACTGACAGTTGCCATGGAGACCAGTACACAGCTATAAGCTGTGTGCTGATTTCCTATTGTATGAACGATCTGGCGATCCTTCATACAATTCCCCTCTGGGGAAAAGTGAAATAAGTGTGTAAAGGTAAAAAAAAGTGCAAAAAATAAAACACAAACATAAAAATAAAATAAAAACACGTACACCACCCTTTTCCCCTTTACAAACACCAATCGCCCCAAAAAAGATCAAGTATAAATAAAGTACCCATATTTGGTATCACCACGTGCGTAACAACCCACCCTATAAATATGTCATGTTATTTAACCCGTACGGTGAACGCCGTAAAAAAAAAAAAAAAAAAAGGAAACAGTCACAGAATTGCGATTTTTGTTCATCCAGCAGCACATAAAATGTAGTAAAAGTCATCAAAAACTCAAAGTGATGCCAATTAAAATGTCAGTTCATCCCTTACACAGCTCTGTATATGGAAAAATTAAAAAGTTATGGCTATTAGAAGATAGCGATGCATAAATATTGTTTTACACAATAATACTTTAACAAGAAAATTGTGCTTCCCCATAGAGTAAAACTAACGTGTCACGGATACTGCACAGTGATCGCAATTAAAAATAAAAAACACTGCTAGGATTGCAGTATTTTCTTCACCCTGCCTTCCAAAAAACGGAGTAAAAACCGATCATAAAGTCTTGTGCCCCCAAAAATGATACCAATAAAAAACGTCAACTCATTCCGCAAAAAAAAAGTCCCTATACAGCTCCATAAATAGAAAAATAAAAAGTTATGGCTCTCAGTCTTGGTGATGCAAAAACGTGTTTTCCTTTTCAAATAAAAGTGTTTTTATTGTGTAAAAGCAGTAAAACATTAAGAAATATACAAATTGGGTATTGCTGTAATCGTATTGACCTGCTGAGTAAAACTAGCTTGTCATTTATACCACACAGTGACCACTGTAAAAAATCAAAATAACACTACCAGGATTGCTGTATTTTGTTCAAAATGCCTCACAAAAATCTTAATAAAAAGTGATCAAAGCATCACATGCACCCCGTAATGGTACTAATAAAAACACCAACTCATATTGTAACAAACAAACCCATAATCAGCTACATATACAAAAAATTAAAAAATCTATGGCTGTCAGAATAGGACAACATAAAAACGCAACTTTTTATAAACTCACTTCTATTGTGTAAAAGTAATAAAACATATAAAAACTATATAAAATTTATATCATTGAAATTGTACTGACCCCCATAGTAAAGTTATCCTGTCATTTATCCTGTATGGCGAATACTGTAAAAATTAAGCCCAAAAACAATGGCGGAACTGCACCCCCCCCATTTTCATGGCCCAATGCTAAAGAAAAACTACAGAACACCTGTGCGCCCAAAATGCAAAATACACCCTTAGATGAGATCCCTGAGGGGTGTTGAATCCAAAATGGGGCAACTTCTGGAAGGTTTCACTTGTTCTAGAACTTTGGGGGCTATGCAGATGTGACATGGCCCCACCAATATCTGTGCTCCAAAAGCCAAATAACACTCCCTCCCTTGTACACCCTGCCATGCTCCCAAACAGCAGTTTACACCTACATGTAGGGTATTGCCGAACTTAGAAGAAATTGCGTAACACAATTTGTAATGCTTTTTTCCAGGAGTCCTTGTAAAAATTAAATATTTTCAGCTAAAATTGCAGATTATTGGAAGAAATATATATTTTTTTATTTTCAGAGACGAACACTAAAAAAATTTGTGAAACACCTATGGGGTCGATATACTCACTGCACCTATGGATATAGTCCGTATGGGGTGTAGTTTCCTATATGGGGTCTTTTTAGGGGAGTTTATTAGGTTTTGGCACCTTAGGGTGTCCGCAAACCTGAAATGGCGCCTAAATAAAATTGTAATAAAAATGAGACCCCAAAGTCCAGTAGGTGCTCCTCCTATTCTGAGGCCTGTGGTTGAGCCAAATAGCGCACTAGGGCCACATATGGGATATCTCTGAAAACGTCAGAATCTGAGGAATCGATATTAAGCTTCATTTCCATGCTCACAGTGTTCCAGTAAATAAAGAATAAAAATTGAAAATCTGCAAAAAAAAGTGAAATTTAGAAATTTCCCCTCCACTTTGCTTTAATTTCTGTGAAATATCTAAAGGGTCAACAAACTTCTTAAATGCTTTTCTAAGTACTTTAAGGGGTGCAGTTTCTTAGATGGGGTCATTTATTGGGGTATCTAACATAAAGGCCCCTCAAAGCCACGTCAGAACTAGACTGGTCCCTTAAAAAATCTATTTTGCTAATTTTCTTGAAAATGTGAAAAATTACTACTATATTTCTAAGCCCCTTAATGTGGTAAAAGAAAAAAAAATTCAACAAATGATGCCAACCTGCAGTAGACATGTGGTAGATGCTAGTTATAAACTATTTTGAGTGGAATAACTATCTGTCTTACACGCAGACATTTTTGAACTTTGAAAATTGCTAATTTTTGCAAATTTTCATGATATTTTGATATTTTTCACAAATAAACAAGGACTTTTTAGACCAAAATGTATTACTAACGTAAAGCACAATGTGTCACGAGAAAACAATCTCTGAATCACATGGATAGGTAAAAGTGTCGAAATGTTATTCGCTCATAATGTGACCCATGTCAGATTTTATAACCAGGGCTCGGTGTGGATGGCCAAAGCTGGCTCCGGTGGTAAGGGGTTAAGGAAAGTATCTGTAAATGAATTGGATATCTTTAATGTTTAATTATTCTTACTGAGCTACATTGTCATGGTATCTTCTTTTCAGGTCAAACTTCAAAGTCAAACAATTTGAAAGAGGAGGATTTCCTTCTGCTGTGCAGAGATGGTACTACTAAACCCGTGTCTGAATATAAAGATTGTTTCCTTGCTGAGGTTCCAGCACATGTTGTTGTAACTTCACCAGAAAGAAGAGAACTTGTTACAAGAACTCTTAAAGATCAGCAGGTAAGATGAAGGTCTACAGAGGTATCTCAGGCCATAAAATAAAAAAGAAGTGATCTTTGTCTCCTGTCAGGAAGGTTCCCCTACTCCACTCCATGCAAATATTAAATGTAATTTTACCTCTTTGTGACGTCATGTCCATGTATACAGCACAAAGCATACAATTTTCTGGTGTACTTTATGTATCAATTCCTTTCTGCTTGTTGTCATTTATTGGGTACCATTACTGTTTTCTTCAAGGAGTAGAAATCTGTTCTGGTCATGCGATAAGCACATAGGTTTACACTCCGTAGTAAGAGAGATATGCTAGCTGCATTGTAACAAGCAACAACCAGTTTAGATTTTCTTTGTTTTCATGTAAATAAGGAAAGTTCTTTATAAATCACAACAACCAGAAAATTTGGAAACCATTAAAAATAAAAGAAAATAGGAAAATTTTACAATATTGATACTGTACAATGAACAAATTGTATTTGCCGAAACCAATATACCACTTTAAATTGTGAATGAGAGCTCTAAATATTTATTTATTTAGTTTTTGCTTTTTTCCACTCTCTTGGAGTCTGTTTTTGACACTTTGAGCAGACACATGGATATTAGTGGCCTGCTGGAGGCCATTTTGCAGGACTCTTGCACTGCTCCTTCCGTTCCTCCTTACACAAAGGAGGAGGTAGCAATCATGCTGCTGGGTTGTTGCCCTCATATGTCCCCCTGCACGTCTCTTGCTGTACTGGCCTGTCTCCTGGTATCTGCTCCATGCTCTAAGCACTGTTCTGACAGACACAGCTAACCTTCTTGCCACAGCTCTCATTGATGTGCCATCTTGGATGAGCTGCACTACCTGAACAACTTCTGTGGGTTGTAGCCACCGCCTCATGCTACATTTAGGGGTGAGAGCAATAACAAAAAAAGCAAAAGTGTTCTCATCCTTTTTGGCTGTTGTTTTGGTCAGAGAAATGGTCTGTGGTCACTGTCACCATATTTTTTTTTCTTATAAACTCAATTCAAATCAGAACGATACATACCGGTAAATATATAATAGCATGGTAGGACATATATTGTAACATATATGTGCAGATTTAATGTATATTAAATAAAAAGAGTCATAAATATTTTCTACTTACAGGGCAATTATATTTGTTTTATCTGTTCAGAAGTTACAAGAAGAATCTTCTTACTCAAACAGTGTTTACATCAAACTCTTAATTCTTTAACGTCTTCTTTTCAGAATAAATATGGAAAGGATACTGAAAATGATGATCCATTGTTCAGTATGTTTAAATCCGAGGGACCGAAAGATCAACTCTTTAAGAGTGCTACACAATGCTTACGTGAAGTTAAAGCAAAAGATTTTCATGGTTACTTTGGAAAGGAGTACACTGATGCTGTTGATTCACTTAGCAACTGTACACAATCAGGTACTTATTTTTTTATCTTGATGATTTTCATCTTTAATCAGAGATAGCCAACTCAATATTTTGTGTAGATCTTAAGTGCATCCATTAACTCCATCTAAGGCAGACATCGCATTTAACCGAGACATGATGCAGGCACTCGTACACATAAAACTTAATTACTCAAAAAATGGAGAAAACAGACAAAGGTCATATATAAAGTCATTTATTGATAGAGGTATAGAAGCATTAGTCCACTTTTGATGATGGAAATGTTACCATCATTCCCTCCATTACAGAGAAGGAAAAGAAGGAAATAGAGTAGGTCAGAAGGGTTGGACTGGCCCAAGAGTGTAGCAATGAATCTTCAAGTGGATACAGTAAAATGAAAAGATGGAGACAATCTCAATTTTCAAGCCAGTCTTTTGCCCCTAGTATCTATTACTTATGGGTTGATTTACTCTGTAACAACTTACTGACAATAGGCCCTGTGTGTACAATAAAAACATCATAAGATACATTTGTTGCAGGGGACTATTCGTTTTGTTACTCAAAGCAAAGAGTTGGGGTTGAGTTTTTGAACCCAAGAGACCCCCACCCAATCCCGGGCATTATGCACATGAGGGCCTCATTTGGAATCCCAAATAGCTGAGCATGACTGTGTACTAATACAGTTTTAGAAGTAAAATTACAAAAAAAATTATTACAAATTGAAAAAAATTTCTCAGCTTATATTAATTTTTTTCTTTGTTCTGTGTGTGTTTTGTATTCTCAGAACTGCTGAAAGCCTGTGTCTTCCATACCTGCAAGTTCTAAAAGTCCATTCCAGGTTAACGATTGTCATCTATATTCTTCCTCATTTAGCTCCTTGTCCTTCTCCATACAAAAGATTGTTCTTCATTCATGCACTTGCCATATGCCTGTCATCTTTTAATAAATAGATTGAGATTTCTTTTAAAATATGTTCTCCTTCTTCCTGATTCACCATAATTTGTCATGCAGAGTAAACACTTCAATGAACTTGTATCAACAAAATGTGGAAATTAAGGGTGACATGTATGAATGGAGTATGGAATGCAACATTATGTATGAACCTGTATGTGTGGTGGCTGGGTAGTGGATCCGCTGGACCAACGCAAGCGATGATAGTTAAGCCACGCCAGGGAACGGAATCTAAGTAGCCCCCGATTTTCACCCGAGCACGTCGCAAGGCGGGATGGACTTGCTGCGGCGGGAGGCTTCCAGGTCGTTACCCCTGACGTGACTTGCTTGCGATGGCGGCCGAGGTGCAGCGAGGTACAGAAACGTCCAAGAATCGTAGTGGTGGGCAGGCAGAAGGTCAGGGCAGGCGGCAATGATTTGTGGTCGTGGACAGGCAGGAAGGTCAGGGCAGGCGGCAGAGGTTCGGAGTCGGGAAACGTAGCAAGGGGTCTGGTACACGGTAAGGCAAGAATATACTTCAGGAACGCTTTCTCTAAGGCTCGGGGCAATATAGATCCAGTAAGGAAGTGACGTGGGTGCAAAACTTATATAGGGACAGCCCCCGGCAATTACCCAATTACCGGCGCACTGTCCCTATAAATTTACATGGACGCGGTGGCGTGCATGCGCATTCCGGCCGGCAGGGGACGAGGACCGGACGGGAGCGAGGCCAGGTGGGTGGATGGGACGGGTGGCGCCACGGCCGGCAGGGCGGCCCGCGGCTCCCCCCTCCCCGCCGGGGACCCGTTACAGTACCCCCCCCCCCCTTAGGCCTCCCCACCTTTTTAGGCTGCAGAAATCTGAGGATGAGATCCCGATTCAGGCTCCCAGGATCTCTCTTCGGGTCCGAAGCCCCTCCAATCCACGAGGAAGAAACGTCTCCTACTGACCGTTTTTCATAGCCCAAAATGCCCCTTTAAACCTCGAAGATGTCAGCGGATTCGGCTACTAGGAAGCGCACTTTCTTTCGAGAAACCGGTTCAAAAACCAGAGGCTTAAGGAGGGATACATAATTGCGTTGTGATCCGGAGAGTTTGGGGGGCAAACAAAGTTTTGTATGTCACAGGGTTCAACTCCCGAAGAACCTTGAAGGGTCCGAGGAAGCGAGGCCCAATTTAAGACTAGGGACTTTTCAAGGCGCACATATTCTTTAGGAGAGCCAAACTTGGTCCCAGGGAGAAAGTCGGGGCAGGTCTTCCCCTTTTGTCTGCCTGAGACTTCATACGGACAGAGGCCTGAAGTAGAGAACGTCGCGTCTCCTGCCAGATGGCCTTGATATCCCGAACCTGGTCGTTGACAGCGGGCACATCCGAGTCAGGAGGCGGGGGAAGGGGGGGTGGCGGGTGGCGGCCATAGACTACAAAGAACGGGGAAAACGCCGGCAGCATCTGAGTCCCGATGGTTTATACGCAAAATTCACCCCACGGGAGCAGCTGGTCCAGTTTTCCTGACGTCGGACACAAAGTGACGCAGGTATTCTCCCAAAAATCTGGTTCACTCTCTCACCTGCCCATTGGACTGAGGGGTATGCCGATGAAAAGTCCAACTGATTGCAGACAGGAGCACAACGCACGCCAAAATCGGGAAACAAATTGAACCCCGGGCGGTCGGAGAAATGTGTGAGGGAAAGTCATGAAGCCGGAAGATATGCCGGAAGAAAAGATTAGCCTTTTGGGGGCAGAACGGCAGGCCAGGGAGAGGCACAAAGTGGGACATCTTTGAGAACCGGTCCGTCACTACCCAATGCCCAAATTTCCCCAGAGGAGACGGGTTTAGGTCCTTTAACAAAGTCCATAGCTATGTGCGTCAATGGGATCTCTGGCACAGGCAGAGGATGCAAGAGGCCTGCGGGCCTGTGGCGTGGGACCTTGTTCCGAGCACAAGTGACACAGGCGAGGGTGAAGTCCTTGACATCCTGTGCTAGAGTCGGCCACCAGTAGTGCCGCGAGATCAAAGCGTAAGACTTCCAAGCTCCAGGATGACCAGCCACAAAGGAGCTATGCCCCCATTCCAGAATCTTCCTCCTGAGTGCCAGCGGCACGTAAGTCTTGCCGAGAATGTTTTGGAGACCTGCGGGAGCCACGTGAACCAACCGTTTCGGGGGAAATGATGTTTTTGGGGACACGGGTTCTTCACCGACCACGTCTGGGCACGAGAGGGGGCATCAGCCTTGACGTTTTTCTCAGCAGGCCGGAACTGTATACGAAAGTCAAACCGTGAGAAAAAAAGAGACCTCCGGGCTTGGCGGAGGGTTTAGACATTGGGACGTCTGAAGATACAACAAATTTTGTGGTCCAAAAAGATGTCGATTGGATGACGAGCCCCCTCCAGCAATGTCGCCACTCCTCTAGGGCTAACTTGATGGCCAAGATTCCCGGTCCCCAAAAGGCATATTCCGCTCAGCGGCGAAAAGGTCTTTGAGAAGAACCCACATGTGAGAATCTTGCCTTTGGAGCTTTTCTGTGTGAGGACCACCCCTGCCCCCACGGAAAGGCATCCACCTCCAAAGAGAAGGCCTCTCGGAATCAGGCCGAACCAAGACAGGAGCATGGAGAAGGCCGTCTTTAGATCCACAAACGCCTTCTCCCGCCTCCGAGGCCAAACATCTCGGGTTCGCATTCTTCCAGTAAGGGCCACGATAGGAGCCCCCAAGGTGGAGAAGTGGGGAATAAATTGTCGGTAATAATTCGCGAAGCCCAGGGAAACGCTGTATTGCCGAAGACCGACAGGACGGGGCCATTGTAGTACCGCAGAGAGTTTTGACGGGTCCATCTTTAGGCCTTCAGCCGAGACTATGTAGCCGAGGAAAGGTAGGTGGTTCCGATGGAATAAAACTTCTCCAGCTTGGCGTACAGCGGTTGCTGCGCAGCCGTTGCAGAACCTGGCGTACTTGAGCCCGGTGAGTCTGAAGATCAGAGGAAAAAATCAGGATGTCATCTAGGTACACTATGACGCAGGTGTACAAGAGATCCCGGAAGACCTCGTTGACGAGTTCTTGGAACACCGCAGGAGCGTTACAGAGCCCAAAAAGGGGATCACAAAAGGTACTCAAAATGTCCATCTCAGGTATTAAACCCATCTTCCACTCGTCCCCCTCCCGAAATTCTGATGAGGTTTTATGGCTCCTCGCAATCCAACTTGGAAAACACTTTAGCCCCCTTGAGACGGTCAAAAAACTTTAGATTTAGTGGGATAGGGTAGCAGTTTTTTTTAGGTGATCTTATTTAGACCCCTGTAGTCTATACACGGACGGAGGGAAACATCCTTCTTCTGCACGAAGAAAAACCCGGCTCCAGCTGGGGAGGAGGACTTACGAATTAATCCTTTCTGCAGATTCTCCCGAATGTAGGCCGACATGGCTGAGTCTCCCGGCACGGACAGGAGGTAGACCCTCCCCCGGGGTGGACTGGTTCCTTGGAGGAGGTCAATAGGACAGTCGTAAGGCCGATGTGATGGCAGCAAATCGGCCTCTTTCTCGGAGAATACATCCCCAAAGTCCTGGTACTCGGCCGGCAGGCCTAGCAATGGCTTGACAAGCGGAGGCGGAGAAGTGGTAGGCACCGGGCGTGGTACCTCCAAGCAAGGGTTCTGGCATTCCCGGTCCCCAACGCAGGACCTCGCCTGCCTTCCAATCGAGGTAGGGGCGTGACGTTGCAGCCATGGAAGCCCCAAGAAGATCGCCGAGGAAGCACGGGACAGAAAAGTGGAACCCGTCTTCCCCCTTATGTAGCGCCCCCCACACGGGTGTCACCAGCTGGGTTATGTACTGGATGGGGTCACTGAGGAGCTCCCCACTGACCAAAGAAATAAGCAGCGGCTTCTCCAGCCGGACTACAGGTATGCGGTACCGGGTTTACCAATGAGGCTAAGATGAAGTTCCCGCAGAACCCCGATCCAGGAAGGCAGAACTCCGGAACGAAGGACCAGCATCAGAAACCACCTCCACTGGCATCATCAAACGTGGAGAGGAAGAAACTGGTCTAGGCTAGCACAGTAGAGACATAGCTTTACGGTTCGGCGACGGTTCAGCTCCTGCTCCGAAAACTGGGCCTGGTCCACTTGCATGGGTTCCACCTCAGAGGCTTGAGGGACAGCAATGGAGGATGCTGAAAAACCGGGGCCAGATGAAACCGCCGACGGGGGCGTGCCCAGTCTCTTCCTGACGCAGCTCTTCCTGCCTCTCTGCGAACCTTATATCAATACGAGTTGCTAGATGAATTAGTTCACTCAGGGAGGACGGAAGGTCTCTTGCTGCCAAAGTGTCCTTTACCCGGCTGGACAGGCCCTTTTTGAAAGTGGCACAGAGGGCGGCATCATTCCACATGAGCTCCGAAGCAGGGTAACGGAACTGTACCGCATAGTCACCCACCGAGGAGTCGCCTTGACGAAGGCTCAAGAGGGCGGCTCAGCAGAGGAAACACGCGCCGGCTCCTCAAAGACGGTGCGGAATTCCTGGAGGAAGGTCTGTTAGATTTCCCCAGGGCACAGGGTCGTTTCCTATCCCAGAGGGAGTCGCCCAAACCAGGGCCTTCCCGGATGGTAGGCTCACTACGAAAGCCACCATAGACCTCTCCGTAGGAAACTGATCCGCCATTAGTTCTATGTGCATAGAGCACTGGGTAATGAAACCCTGGCAGAGCTTGGGATCCCCGGCAAAGCTGATGGGTAAGGGGAGCTGAAGCTTGGGTCCCACGGTAGCCAATGGAACGGCTGACGTTTGACGGAGTCAACCGACAGGGCTGCAGTGGAACTGTTCTGAGATGCGACGAGCAGACGGGTCATATGGCGGAGAGCTGACCCAACATGCTGTGCCTGTTGTGCGATTTTCTGCGACTGCTGGGCAACCATCGTCGTAAGATCCCCGATGCTTGGCAAGGGCACCCTTGGGGGGATCCCTGGGGTGGATCTAACTGTGGGGGCTGGGTATGGATCCGCCGGACCACCGCAAGCGATGATATTTAAGCCACGCCAGGGAACGGAATCTAAGTAGCCACCGGTTTTCACCAGAGCCCGCCGCAAAGCGGGATGGACTTGCTGCGGCGTGAGGCTACCAAGTCGTTACCCCTGACGGGACTTGCTTGCGATGGCGGCCGAGGTGCAGCGAGGTACAGAAACGTAGTCCAAGAATCGTAGTCGTGGGCAGGCAGAAGGTCAGGGCAGGCGGCAATGGTTTGTGGTCGTGGACAGGCAGGAAGGTCAGGGCAGACGGCAGAGGTTCGGAATCGGGAAACGTAGCAAGTGGTCTGGTACACGGTAAGGCAAGAATATACTTCAGGAAAGCTTTCTCTAAGGCTCGGGGCAACATAGATCCAGCAGGGAAGTGACGTGGGTGCAAAACTTATATAGGCACAGCGCCCGGCAATTACCCAATTACTGGCGCACTGTCACTTTAAATTTACATGGACAAGCGCGCGCGCGCTAGGGGGCGCGCATGCGCATTCCAGCCGGCAGGGGACGAGGACCGGACGGGAGCGAGGCCAGGTGATTGGATGGGACGGGTGGCGCCACGGCCGGCAGTGCGGCCCGCGGCCCCCCCCCCCCCTGCTGGGGACCCGTTATGGGAACGCGGGTGCGACTGCGGTCCATGGACCGCGGCACAACCCGTTACAGTATGAAGCTGTACATTCATCTGGCGTATGCTATGCCTTGCATAGCATATCTTTGACGCATTCAAAAGTGCCGTGCCTGTCACAAGTTTCGGCAGATGACTGTTCATACATCTATAGAAGAGGGCTACAACGTTTTTTGGGGGGTAAAATACGTCAAAAAAATGGTGCAGCCCTATTCATGCATGATACCCTAAGTGTTTGTTTTACATTTTTTATTACATAAATTGAGCATCAATTATAATTTTAAAAAATATTTTGAACTTTTTGGCTTCAAATATATGAAGCTGAGAGGTCAACCGAGGAGACACCTTCATATGGTTTTACTCTAGCAGAAAGTAGAGATAAAAATGATGGTAACCTTTTGGGTTGCCATGTCTAAAAAAACTATTTTACTTTTTGCAGTAACGCCTTAACCACTGTGTCCATCCACAATAAAAATTATAATGTTTTTAAAAGTAAACACAAAGAGGGCAAAGTGATGCCTTTCCATGTTTGTAAAAGTGTTTTCTAAGCAACAGCCGAAATGAAAAAGATTAAGGGGGACATGTATGAAAACTCTCTAGGTGTAAGACATTGTTTGTTGTCCATATCAAACATTAATAACTCCCCTTTTTTCCAGAGCACTACATGAAATAAGAGGAGCTCTGACTATAAATGATCAAATCTAGAAATGTGTCCACGAAGGTTTGGCGGATGGAAATGTTTTATAATTAATGTATTGTCCCAGTCATTATCATTAAGCATTCTAATGACTCCCATCATATAGCTGTAACATTATAAGAAATGTAAGGATAGGACAGTAGAAATCAAAATTTAAAAGGTAAGAATGACTTTCCTGGAAAACCAGATTCCTTTAGTGCATGCAAGGGTATAGCTAAGGCTCAACGGCCGGTGCAAAAAACCAAACTCGGAACCCCCCCCTCCCCGACAAACCCCTTGTGGACCAACCTTTCAACAAAAGGTTTTCCCCTTGCCATGATGGATGTTTGCAGTGTAGGCGCTGCAGTAAAAATTTTTTCTATTAAAGGAAAATTTTCCTGTAGAAAAAAAACTTCAATGGGGCCAAAGAAAAAACAAATTAAGCCAAAATGTCGTTCCCCCTTGCCCCCCCCCCCCTCTCACAAAATAAAAAAAAATTTTGGGGTAACAGGAAAAAAAAAGCAATTGTGCCTTTTGTTTTTGGTTAGTTTTTTTTGTGGGTTTTGGAACGTTCAATTGACTTTATCTGTATTCTACGGGTCGTAAATTTTAAAGGGTCACATTATCACCACTATATAGTGATTAAACCCCTACAAGCCCATTAATACCAATAATAACAATACAAGGCCTAATAATACACCATATATCACTAATATATGAAATACAACCATACTGTCATGAAAAAATCAATATTCAAGACCAATAACAAATACAAGGACCCAATAAAAAACCAGTGTATATCACTACCCCCAAAGGGGTAATACCATCATCTATAATTGATCAAAACAAATCCTAAGACCAATATTCCAATAAAACAATATGCA